>JAAAKO020080711.1:0-64729 GCA_010015015.2 Bolitophila cinerea | reverse complement strand
ACATATATAAATAAAGTGTCTGATAAGCCTAAAGCTGACATGTGCACACAACGGGGCTGGGCCAAACAAATATGAAATTCTGAGACTTTTTATACATAATATATATTTAGATTATTTATATTCTGCATTTAATTGCAATAACGCTATAAGAACAAATTGTCAATAACATTTAGATTTGAACGAATTTGTGGGGACATGTATGTATTGTCCATAGTCTCGATCACATACATATACACATTTATATTAATATACTGGATCTAGCTACAGATAAATTGGTGCAATATAATTATAATACCTTGTACTACGCGCTCGGCAACAGTACGTTTATTAAGTTTCATTCGGCCGTTTCCTCGTCCGACGATGAGCTCGCCGGGATCGTACTGAACCAAGGCTCGCGATTCTTGATGATGCTAAAGACAAAGACATAAAACAAATTATATAAATACCTAGGAAACATTCGGGTATAGTGATTAAAAGTGTACGTACGTGCTCTTTTGCTTTGTGTTCGAGGGTAACGTAGACGAGGCTCGATAGTACGTCTGATCGTCCTCGGGTTTATCGTCCATTTTCCGTTGCAGAGTCATTGTCTCCTGCGGCTGTTCCTCGACCGTGGCATCGTCCAGATAGTATCGAGAACCATGCGCAGACTTGCAGTTCTCGCATTCACTCAAATAGTCATCATCGATACTTGTGTCGTTCGGCAGAAAGTGTTCCTTTGGATTGGAACAGTTCTTGTATGTGGTACACACGGGCAGTGGTTGTTTCTCTGTGGCGTCCAGTGCGGTTTTGCCTGGACACGACGACGGTGGCGCAACTGGTCTACGCAATGATCTTTTGTGTTCAGCAGTGTCCGGTGCTGGTGACACTACCGTTTTTTGCATTTCCGACTGATTCAATGGTGCCGGAATATTGATGACCGACGGTACTTTACTGACCACATCCGAAATGAGTGACACCTTTCCGGTGTGCGCGGTGGCTGAAGTACTTGCTTTGGGCAGTGTATAGTGATTGGTCAGCATCGGATAGCTTGCAGTGGTATAGTTTATCTTGCTCAGACTGATCGATTTATCGACGGGCGTTAGTCCGGCCGTTGTGAATATGTAGTTCTGTGTGATAAGTTTGTCGTCAGTGCGTGGCAAGGACTTTGTGTACATGGCCGGCGGATGATGAGGCGATAGCAGTGTTGAACGCATAGCAGAGGATTTAGAAGGGTTTGGCGGTGGTGGTGAGACGACCGACATAAAAGTGTCGCTTGACTTTGATATCGTATGAATGCGTGGCAACGCTTGTGGTGGTGGCTGTGGTGGTTGCTGCTGATGATGTTGGTTTTTGTACATTTTCGGTGGCAGTACAGGGTGTTCCGAAGGCAGTGCATTCTTTGTCAGTGACTCGATAAGTTGCAAGGGAAACGGTGTGTTCGGTATAACTTTGCAATTGGCCGACGCAGCATTGTTCGATATTTTGCTAGAGCCTTTCGGTTGACGCGGATGACTATTGGTTTGACTGTTCTTTAGTATCGAATGGATCTGTTGGTCTTGCCGCAAAAAACTAGTTTCAGTTGATACGATTTGTTTGGATATTGTGGGTATCTTATTGGAGGGTTTCGAACGTCTCAAGGTGTTGCATTGACTGCCGTCACCACTAACGGACGCAGCCGACGGTGTGGACGTCTGCTGATTGGCGCTAGCTGACTTTGAAGATGATGCACTTGTTTTTGCAACGTAATTCGGTTTATGACTAATCAATTTTGAGGACAATGTCGATAAAAACATTTCACTTTGATTTCGTGAAGAGTTCACGTGCTTTGTGCCCATGTAGGTCATAGGGACGTGTTGAATGGGACATTGACAGATTGGCTTCTTGTTTGTGGCACTTCTTTTTGGTGTATTTTCAGCTGTTTTGGATGTCTTTACTGGTGGCGTTGTAATCAAGTGATCAGAATTGGTGAAATGACGTGGAATTGTGCGATGATGACGTCTGGACGACGGTGTTTTCAAAAGTTCACAGTTTGAGAGATTTTCGCAGGAGCGTATGTTCTCGTCGAATAGTGGCGGCGGTAGAATTGTACCGTCCGGCAATTCTTTGCTATGTTCGTTCGAGCACCGGTCCAGGAGACCATAGCATTCGGAAGAGAGTTTTTGTTGCTCACTACGGCTTACTTTCTTCGAGCAACACGTAGACTTGTTAATGGTGCAGTTTTTATAGTTACACTCAATAATTTGACTGCGAGTTAGCAGAGTTGTGTCCATGTGCTCTTGATGACTGTTTATTGGCTGCGAAACTAAGCTAGATTGCTCGGACAGTTGCATACTCGTGTTTGTTTGGGGCTCTAACTGCCCGGAAACGGTATTGGAAAGATGTGGTTGAATCGCTCGCATCTGCGATCCGGCAGTGCTAGTAATCCTGATTGAGTAAAATAACAAATAATTAGAAATAATGCTCAAAATATAAATTCCATCTGTAAATCTTACGCATTATTTGTTTTGTTTAGCTGGTGGTTTTCGCCAGCAGCGACGGCTGTTACGTTTCCAGAACTGTTTATGTTAATACTGATTAAATTTGTAGTGTTCGTTGTGACATTCGGTGGTATATCGCAAGGATTGTCGGTGGTGCAAATATTTACCGGGAGTGTACGGTGGGTGGTGGTGGCCACACTAAAACAAAGTGGACTGCATATGTAAGCAAAAGGGAAGATTAAACTGCTTAAAGTGATACTCACCTCACGGTACACTGTGAATTTAGAGATTCTGCTTGGGCAAGAGCAACGGCTTCTTCGTACGGTGGCGGTGCTTCTCCACGTGGAAAATACCCACTTGGAGGTTTCCATAGGTGATAGTGACCCGGGTGATTTTCAAACGGATATTCCATGTTTAACGAGCCACCACCCATGTAATTGATATTTCCACCAATATACCTGGATACGTATTTATATTTATTAAAACGATCTATACAAGACCCAATTGAAGAACTGAAGAAACTCACCCGATACTGCCCAAGCTCCGTTGTTCCTCGCTAACCTGGCGATTTACACGCATCTGTATCTTGCGCTGTCGCATACGATTTACAAAGAAGAATAGCAGCGACAACGACAGTGTGATTGTGGCGCCAGTGGCCACCAGTCATATGCCAAAGTCCGAGCTCTTGTCGTTGCCAGTGCCCAGGGTGTTATCGAGGCAAATGAAGTCACAGCAACTGTTGCCCAACTGAAAATGTTTGCACTCTTGCGGTGGAGCACACAGCACCGCTTTGCATCCTTTTGGCTGGCCATTGTCGCAAACGCACAGACGACATATGTCCGGACCAGGCACATACAGACGACCTTGCTCCACACCCGAGCCGTGCAAATCCAGGCACTCACCCAGTGAGTTTCCCGATGCAGCATTTACACCTATAAAAATCATAATTCAAGACTTTAGCACTCATTAACAATAAAAAACTCATGGCATCTTCTTTTAAATCATTAATTGCAACACCATTTTTCGAGTGAACAATTAAAATGGGGCCCAGGTTTTGCTCAATATTTACCTCTGCGATTTTCAACGCAAATTAACACAAAAGTTACGAATTTATATAGCATATTGGAAACGAGGGTTTGGACCACAGTTTACAATACAGAAATATGCAATAATTTAGCAATAAAAGCTCAAAAATCCGTAAATTGTTGTGAGAATTTGGAAGTTTGACAGCTGTTGACGAGAAGAAAATTTTCGTTTTTCACAACATGTGTGTGTGTGTGTGTGTGTGTGTGTGTGTGCGTGTGTATTTGATCGTGTTCTGTGGTGTAATTACAGACGTACGTTTTCTGTTTTTTAAAAAAACTTGGAATTCGAATAGGTTTTGATTTTTGTATATATATACTCAAAAAATATTAACAAGTTTTCTTAATTGTTTGTTTTTTTAAATTGAAAGTGAAATATAATATTTAAATAAAATTTGAAGCGCTACACAATTGGGAAATTGTGAGGATTTCATTTCGCAATTGTGTATAGCGCTCATTTTAAAATTATAATTGCTAATTAGTAAATTTGTGTAACCTTACATGCCTGTAACAATACGACATACATAAATTTTAAATAAATGGAAATATTTTACATATTAGGAGTACGCTACCGGCTACCGTTTGTACAGCGAATATAAAACCTTACAAATGCTCATAATGTTTGACACATTATTATGTCAAAAACTTATAACTATAATAACCTCTAAAAATAAACTTACACATAACACATAACGACATAACAGAAAACAGAAGGAAATTTGGTAAAAATCCGTACACAACATCAAAAACAACAATTCTATTAAAAATGAGTGACAAAATACCCGAGAAACCTATTGCTGCACAGCCAGGTGATGGAATTCGTTCTATGCGCTCTACAAACGTTTTTCGTGCTGTGAACTTTGAGTTATACGCAAAACCCGTAAGTTAAACGCAATTAAGAATTGAGAATTAGCCTAACATTAGAATAAAGATAACTATACCTGTTCAAATATATTGAATCCTTGCAGAACATCGTTGTAATGTCACTGGGTCTCGTGTGCTTCGGTACTGTGCTGGGATACATTGCGTACATGCGGGCAAAGTACGAAGGCCAAGGATACTATGCTGCCGTGCAAACCGATGGAACCGAAGTCTATGCTAAAAGACGCTCAAAGTGGGAATAAACACGTCTGAATCAGCTGTCCACAAAAGAAAACACCATAGTTTGTAGCCGAATATATTCTGTATTATATATATATATTTTCTTTTATTTATTTCTGATATCAACAATTTTTAAAGTTGCACGCACACAATTTAATATAAAAAACAACAGTTTTACAATAAAATTTTGTATCAAATTGAAATGGTTTGGAAAATGCATGGTTTCAGAAATGAAATTCGGTAATTGTGTTGGCGCGGCTGCTTTCGGCACTATCGGTTGATGCGGTCCAATTGCGCACCGGAGCTGCTACTGGCTGTCACTAAAGCATCAGTTCGGTCAATTCCTTAACCAAATCCGGTTCGCCCTTGATTTTATTGACTTGATTGATTTCAAGGTGCTCACCCTTTTCTTTGCGCGTCTTCAATCTAGCGATGTCATGTAGCTTCTTTTTAATTGTGCTGATACGCTTAGACTTTTCAAGATTTGGTGCTGGTTTATTGTTAGTGGTTGCTGCGGCTGCAGTGGATTGTGGCTCTGCGACGCGAGCATCTTTTGCAATCAACTGCGGTGACGAATGCCACTCGGCCCGACCATTTTGTTGTCCATCTTTGTTGGGTGGAGGACGTCTGTTTTGTGGATCACGAACACGTTGATTGTTTCGAGTATTATTTCGAGCTCCGTTCGGTGTGGATGGAAGTCGAGACTTATCGTCTCCGTTTCCTTGTCCGTTAACCGGTTTATTTGAGTTAGCGGCAAAAGTTCCACCATTTTTAGGGGTAATCACGATACCGCGCACGTTAGGTGGCCTGTAGGCTTGAGCACTAGCTGTGGGAACACTGGATTTGATGCCGACAACCTTTTCGTAACTGATGGGTTTCTCTTGGAAAACGCTGTCCGGATACTTTTGCCATACAACCTCGAGCAATTCCTGGCCAGTTGGCCACAGAACCTCATGCAATAGAGCACCCGAGTAATGCCATACCTTAAATCTGAAACATATTGTTATAAAAATTCTAAATCTAAGTGATCAGTAAAAAAATCGTAAGTACCCGTTAGACATGCGCAGTCTGGGTGCGGTTGTGGCCGTCAAGAAAGTTTCTCCGTTTGGGCACCACTCCAACAGTGTAGTGTCTGGTGCCTGTAACGTTGTCATCAGCTTCTTCTTGGCCACATTCCATACCTCAACGTTGCCACTCAGGTTTCCGAATCCAGCCAATAGAACAAGATTTCCGAAGCAATTGTAATAGATGCTGTTTCGGGCTCCGTCGGCCACCTCATGAATAACATCGCACTTCATGTTGTAAAACGCAGCTTTGGCCGGCATGAAACCGTAAATGACACAGAATTCCGTTGAATTTGGATTCCACGAAACAGCGTGGATTGGACCGTCTTTGTCTGTTCAAAAATAAAAAAATAGATTAACTGTAACAATGAAGAAGTTTAAAAAATTACTCAGCTGAACAGCAAAAGAGTCGCCTTTGGTGGACATAAAGTGAAGAGCTTGTTTGCCATAGTATGATGCACCAGTCTGGTCAACATCTGTGCTGGTGAGCAGCAGAACGCCTGATCCGCGCTTGTTCCATTTTAACTCCACACGATCGGCCTGGTAATTTATAAAAGAAAAGTTAGAATTACAAACACAAACATAATAGAAAAAGAAGAATTACCTGAAAAAAACTCTTGCATCCGATCGGTTGAGCCGTCTGAAGCTCAGGGTACTTGAAGATTTTGCACATTGACGGAGCACCTTTGACTCCGGGTGTGTAGAACGTTACGAACGGTGTATTCTTGTTTGGCGCCACTGACAAGGCACCGTTACGCCCACCACCGATCTTCTTGGTAGTCTTCTTAAAACCGTCCGCACCCTTCGTCTCGTAGAACAGAGCCTCACCACCAACCATCAGTGCGAAAATCGAGTCATCGTCGGACCAACTAGGCTCCCAGTCACTGTTCTTCTTCTGAACAATAGAAAACACCTCTTCGCCTGTTTCCGTGCGAAACACGTACAAATTCGGTGAACCTTCCGGTTTCTCTTTAGTGCTGGTAAACAGTTCCCAGGTCGTCAAGTAATCGCCGGTTGGCGAGAACTTCAGATAAAATGTCTTGGATCTGGGCAGACAACACAGGGACTTCCATCCGTCAGATTTGCAAATCTGTACACTAAAAAAAGAAAATAAGGGGCTGTATTAGAAAACTGCAAGCTTATTTCGGATTATATTTTTTTACTTACTTGGTGTCATTGGCCCAGGCCACGAAACGACCATCAGGACTGAAGACAATAGCCCGACAGAATTTACTCCAGTCTGGAGTGAATTGCGGGTGTGGGACGAACTTGTCCTTAGATTCAGCAGAGCTCCACAGCTCGACACCTACGCTGCTGCGAACTGTATAGCAAAGTAAACAAAAGTGGGGCCATACAAATATATTTCACCATTATTGTGACGTCAAAATCATGTATCAATATTGTTCTCCAAACCACCACACATAACCTCAGTTATCGGGAAAATAAAAAATACTTTCTCGTTTGAATCGAAACGAAAAACATGAATGTGCTAGTACGTGTTTCTGGTACCAAGATGTCCAGATTTGTTTGCAAACACTTCAAATACACGAGCTTTTAATGGAAACGCTTAAAGGGCGCAAACATGACGAATGCAAGCCAAGGCAAACAGACCAATGTTATTTTACTACTAGAAACAAGCATGTTTCTTTTGGAATTTTGGAATTTTATTGCGTGCCAAGTGACGTGAGCCCCTAGGCACTGTGTTTACCCTAGAATCAGGCTGTACTTACTTGCAAGTGCGGGAGAAATTCCGTTTTGAGCCATTACCAGTGTCAGTCCTAACCTCGATTTTCACAACTCAACTCGAACTCATCGATATTCGCGATATACGATATCGTATTGTTGTAAACGGTTGGTACAAGTGCGGTATTTTGACAGTTTAGTTACATGTGTCAAATGTTATGTATTTGTTCCAGCGCGCGGTTCACATAAAAAAATCATACAATTATTATAGAAAATAACCGTTGGCTGCGTACTGTAGGATTTTTTTTAATTTTATGCAAAACAGATACAGACGATAATTAATTAATACAAAATTAAAACGATCTTGTAAACTATAATTAGATAAAACGTTTATTTAAAAATACTGCGTAATGATAAAGCTTAAATAAGTGTAAACAAATAAATAAAAAATAGCATATCGCACGTTTTGTTAAGAAAAACTTGAAATGGGCAATGCACAATAAAAAGGCAATAGCGGCAATTGCGGGCGGTATCGCATATACATTCATAATAGTATTTATATATTTATATAATAATTAAATATCTAATTTTGATTCTTGATTCTAACAACTGGATGTGTGGTTCTTGTGTGCGTGTACTGGTAACAAATGCAAATGTGGAATCATTGACGAAAAACTCCTGTCTGTGGGTGGCCTAAACGCAGCCGTACTCGTACCAGATTGCCGTTTCCTTGTCCTTTTCGTCTTTTTTCTTGTCCTTTGAATTTTTATCGGACACAGCACTAGGTGACGTACTGTTGTTCAACGGCGTCGGTGCTGATGCAATATTGGCACCCGCTGCTTCCAGACTGCCACCGATCACATTTGAAATGCGATTAAACATCAGGAACGTTGATGGTGGACTGCTAGTATCCGTCGTTGTTGTTTTGTTACCGGAAGAATTTGCTGCTGTAGCATTATTATCGTCAGTAGACATATTGGCCGAGGTTTCTGTAGTGGACGGAACAAAAGTACCCTGTGTTTCTGGCAGTTTGTCATCAAGCAGATAGACAGTACGTCTACTGCCGGCAGCGCCTAGTGTCAGACTGCTCCCTGTCACGTCTGGTGGTTCAAGACTAACATAGACAAAAATAAGTTTCATGCGTTTAACTCAATTATTCCCGAAGAATTTCTTACCCATGAACACTGTTTCGGTGTTGTGCCCGTGCGGTTGAATCCTCACGTTTTAGCGTCTGAAAACTACTTCGTATTCCGCCACGTGGCAGTGTGGTGTAGTCCATGGATGGACGCCTTTGCAGGCTTTGTCTAAGATGTGAGTTTCGTTGTAGCAAATGGTTGTCAGATGAAATTGAGTTTGGCTCCTCGATGCTGTTGTCCGAATCATTTCCACCGGACTCTGAGCCGATCGTATGCTGTGATTGTGTCAATCGGGTGTCGTCTATCCAGGAGCGACGATTGCTCTAAACAACAGTAAAAAGTGAATTTAGTAAAGCGTTCGATTAAGATTCAATTAATCAAAACTCTTACGCGACTAGGAACCTTGCTGATAAAGTCAGAGCCCACCTTTCGTACGCGTTTCACAAAACTAGCACCAAACGGTTTCCTGGAAAAGAAGTCATTAATAAAGATACATACAGAATTCGAAGGATATTGTAAACACAAACTTTTTCGGCGAACAACTCTCCAGCTTTCTATAGTGTTCCATTATTTTCTCTTCGAGCTTCTCTTTTTGACGATGCAGATTGTTAAATTTGTCCGTGAACTGTTTCTCTTCGTTGTGATAGTGTTGCTTGTCGTCCAGTGCATGGGACAAAAGGTCATGGTACTGTGACAGTAACTGCGACACATGCTCGAGCAAAGATCGCCGATCCGAATCGAGATTACTGTTCATTTGCACCAGCAGATCACATCGATGCTGAATCTTTGTCATCTCAATCTCTAGACTCTTATTATGATCGGCTCGTGTGTTCAGCTCACCAGTCAGCTCAGTATTCTGTAGTCGCAAGCGTCCGATCTCACCGCGAATCGATTTGTACTGTTCCTGAATGTTTTTATACTCGAACTTTAGTCGCTCCGAGGTAGTGAACAAATTGCGGAAGTCATCCTTTAGTTTTGAGTGTTCGGCACGCAAATTGCCTAAATTCTCGTTTTCTTTGCGCAGAGCGTTCATCTGCTCTTGTAGATCTTCTACCTGACCAATAGATGCAAGTTCACGCTCACGCAAATCTCGATTCTCTATACGAAGGTCACGCAATGTGGTTTTAATGATTTCCTTGTCCTTGCATAGAGCCTCATAGTCAGAGCTGAGCTGTTCATGCAAACACTGTAAGGTGACCTGATCATGCAGCACGCTTTCGTGTTGTTGCTTAATTGCTTCGACCCGTTTCAGTTGCTCGTCCTTCTCGGAAGCAAGCTGAGAATTAGCCAGTTGCAGGGCAACGTGTTGTTTGTTTAGCGAGGTGATCTGTGAGCCTAACGTCGAAACATCGACTTTCTGGCGTGCATTCTCGGCCTGAAGTTGTTCGTTGGTCGTCTGTACCTCTTCGTAGGCTAATTTTAATTGTTCACATTGCTCTACTAACTGCGTGGACACCAGAACCGGCTCGGGTTGCTGTACCAGCACAAGATCTACACCCACTTTGGCACGGTGACTGGGTGAAATAACAATGTTCTTTTCTACGGTGAAAACTTCGTTACGATGACAAAACATGCATTCTTCCGTCGGCGCAGACGTTTTCATTTTGTCCTTACTGACGTTTAGCATAATCTCGAGTACGGTTTTGAACGTTTCGGGGTTCTTCACCAGATGCTGTACGACATGCTCTACGTTCACCTCGATCGTGTTCAGATCATCACGGTTGTCCACACCGAGTTTTTCCAGTTCTTTTTTAACCTTCTCTGTGGCCAGTGTGCCGCTTACGAGATCCGTGCGCAGCGTTGAGATGGTCTGTTCGCCAATCTTTGCCTGCGAAACGAGCTCATTGACACGTGCCTCTAGCTCTTGGGTACGCGTGGATTCAGCCACAGCGACGGACAGCTGTTTTCCCAACGAGGCAATTTCACGAACGTTAGCCTCTAGCTGAGCAGTGTTCTGATCGAGTAGCACGTCTTTTGTTTCCTGAGACTCACGTAGCTTGGAAACGTCTTTGACAAGTGTGGTGTTCTCACGCTCCAAGTGCGTGTGCTTCTCGCGCAGCTCAAACAATTCGTTGCGAATGATCTCACATTCACTGGCCTTCAGCTGCAGTACGGACGCTTCCTTTGTTTTGGCGTCCAGCAGTCGCTCCAGATCACAAGCACGTCGTTGGATACTCTCGCACAGATTCTGGAAACGCTGCTTCTCCTTGGTAAGCGTCTCAACGTGTTTCTCCGCATCGATCAGTTTTATACGATCAACCTCACGTTCTTGTATCTGTCGTTCGTTGGCCTGCTGTCGCGTATCCATTGAATCCTGTAGCTTTCGATTTTCGTCCAGGGCATTCTTAAACACATCCTCCAGCTCTTGATTCTGTAGCGTAAGTCGATCACAGTTATCCTGTAGCTGTTCCACCTTGAGGCTTAGCTTCTTTTTATCCTTCTCAACGTCTAGAAGCTTGTTCGATGACTCATGGAACGATGACTCACGAATTGCTTCTAAAGACTGCTGCAAGCGTCGATTCTCGAGCTCTAACTTAAGCGCACGCGTTTGTGCATTGTTCGTGAGCTGCTCTGACAGGCTATTATCACCGGACGCACACTCCTCGTCCGAGTTAAGGGCATCAAAATCTACGGCGGTACTGCTGCTCAGACTTTTCGTAGCCAACTGCAGTTGGGTGTTCTCTTCAAGCACCTCCTGCAGTTTGGTGCGATCTACGTCTCGTTCCAGTGCCATGTCGTTTAGCTTCTGTTTATACTTGATGATTTCCGTTTCAAGGGTCATCGCGTGCTCGCTGCGTTTGCGCGATCGTTGCAGTTGATCTTCGAGCATTTCTCTGGCAAAACCGAAAACAAACGAAATCTATAAAATTTTCTAAATTTTAATCGAGTATTTGTTTTCTTACTTTGTTTCCAGCAGCATACGATTATCCTCACGCAGTTCCTCTACGCGTGTTTTAAAAAACTCAGAGTCGCTGAGTTTCTCTCGAAAACGTTGCACTTCTACTTCGAGACGATCCGCACGTTCGGCACGCTCTCGCAAAATGTCCACTTCGTCACGATAGGCAGCTGCTCGACGGGACTCTGTGTACCACTCTTGGCTCTAAAATATCAAAAAATAAAAACATTCAAATTATTATCTTTGTGTTTAAGTATGTAATGTATAAATTTTGTTTTTCGTTTTTTTTTATATATATATATACATTAGTCAGGCTCATACGTCCGTCATAAGTTAACACACACAAATGTTAACCAAAAGAGTTAGCTATTAGGGGAATAAAGCACAATTGGTTAATTAAATCAAACATAAATTAGAGACTTGTACGAAAAAAGAAAGACCAACTGTTAGGCCAGTAGTTATTAAATGATTACCTCCAAACGCAGTTTCTCGTGCTGTGCATTTTTGTGGTCAAGCTCTTCCTTGACTTCAATGTAAGCTTCTGACTTTTCTTCCCTGCGGTCAAATAAATTGATGTTTATAAAGAAATTACAATTCAATATCATTTACACTTACACTTCTTGACGAAACTTCCTTAGTTTTGATTTCAGGTCAGCCAACTCGACGGCCTGGTGATTACTATCGCTCGTCGATGGAGTCGACGACGCTGTGGACAACTTGGACGTCTCGTGCTCATTGGCTAAACTGGCGATCCAGTTGGATTGGTACTAATGGAAAAGGTCAGAAAATGTTAGTTACAGTTTAGGCATATCTTTGATAACCCAAATTACCCGATCCCTTTCTTTGGCAATACGAATAATGTGCTGGTACATGCGATCGGGTGCCAGCAATTCAATGGAGTCATTTGTGAGCACAAGACTATGGTTGTCCGTGACCTGTTTGATCAGCTCTACGATGGCCATTTGCGTGTCAACGGTCAGCTCCTTGATGCGTCCAATAAATATCTCCTTGTTAGGGCACTGGACTGCAGCACCGAGTAACAGTGTTAGCAGTAATTTCATTTGTTCGAGACCGGCTCGTGTTTCTGGATTGAAAGATAAGCAATTTTAGATTTGTGACATCGATGTTTATGGTTAGTGTATAAAAGTAAGTATCTGTACCTGGAGAGTGCCCGAGAATAGAGCAATCCGGCAGCACCAGTACGGTTTGGCCAAGCTCTTCCTCGAAAAGGTTCTTTAGATTTTTCACGATAGAATCGAAATTCTTGGCTCGAGCATTGCCCAGCAACAGTTCATCGTGATTGTCCAGCTTTATTGGCTGATTCGGTGGTTCCGGATCGATTTGAAGCCACACCGAATGAAAAATCAAGCCGTCCAACAGAGATGTGTAACCGGACATAATCTCCGGACGTGGTAGACATGATTCGAGCTGAAAATATAAATAAAAGCTTTTAATACACTTGTCTTGTACAAAATCAAATAGTGTGTAGTTATTTAAATTTGCATACAATTATTGTTCCGATCGTTGGACACACACACACAGACCATCCATAAGACATACAAATTGTCGTTGTCAAGTGTGGTATGACCGGGCTTAGTTAAACACACATACACAGAGACATAGTGAAGAAAATAAAATATACGTTTCGCATGAATGAGTTTGTAAGTTTACGTCGAAATAACATACACAAAAAAACACGAAATGCGAAATCATGTAAATCTCAGGCGTGCCGTGATTATCAATCATTAATTATGGTAATTGGATCTTTGAAAGCCCAAAGCCATTCATCTTAGTGCACACACGGCTTACGAAGAACAATACAAAAAACACACGCAGCATCACGCACACTTGTACACACGACCAAACAATGCGTAATATAAAAGTAAAAGCAAATCAATAACAATGCGTCCAAAACTATATCATGTCAAAGAAGCTCTTTGTTCAGTATGTCGTTTTGGTGACACACACCACACACCTTTTCACTCTACTTACCCATGAGACAAGGGCACCATTTAGGAACTCCTCCACTTCATTCATGGTGGCTGACATATCTATAGATGTCAAAAGTTCTTCAATTTATAGAGTACTCACACACACGCGTATAAATTCATGAAAATACACCTGCTCGCTGCAGCTGCTTTTCTATATTATTTACACTGCAGGCACATCTATATTAATTGCAAGGGAGTTGGTTTGAATTGGAGGGTGCACACAAATCGAATGGAATAACAATGATTCGGACTCTATTTACATGGTTTCTTGTAATGCACAGTTATACAAATCATTTCCGTGCCGTTTGCAAACACGCACACAAACACATTCACTTTTTTCGTTTTTGCGCGGAGCTCAAGAAAATTGTAAGGTATCCAGTACATCAGCGCAAGCACCAACAAGCAACAACAGCAGAGGAGAGCAAGCACAGCGCATGCGCAAGCCTAGCGGCAACGACAAGAGGACAAGTAGAATACAAAACCAAAGAGAAAGAGTGTTTGGCGTGAAGTTAGAGCAAATGAACAAGATGCAGAAATTTTTAAGCGGCGAATTCATTTTTGGGGAAAGTCACAATAGACAAAATTATGGAAAATATTATAAATTTGCAGATTTTAACAATTGACCCCGCATTTCTCACGCCAATTACTGGATTGTTCTCATAAAACGAGAGAATATTCAAGGAAGGCGTACAATTGCACTCAATTCGATTCGATCTAAAACCGTAGGAATTCCATCGAATCGAATCGAAGTAAAACAAATAAAAATAACAACAAACTTTAACAGTGTCTAGTTTTGCCGCTACCTTCAGTCTACGCTGTTTGACAGCCCACCTAACAGAGATTTTTATTGTTTACATTGAACTATCTGTGTTATGTTTTGTGCAGCCGACTCTTTCCAATAAGAGTCAATAAACTCTGAAGCGGAAGCATACAGGCTGGTCGTCATCGACTAATTGACATTCCGCACCGCATCCTTCCGAATAGAAATTGCGCACAAATCATGCACAATTACCGTTTTGCTTGATTTGCGACTAGGGATTAACTAAAGCAACAACAACAAAAATAGATACTGTCACTGACAAACATGGCCGGTTTCGTTGCAGTTCACACAGGTTAATGGATTTTGCAATATATATATATATGCATTAACATAAATCTGAATGAATTTGTGTTTTTTTAGGTGCCGGTAATTGTATAGACGAAACGAAGTATAAGAAGGTGTGTAAGGAAGCATGTGTACGAGCTACAAATGTTCTGAAATCCGGAGGAAGTGTATTGGATGCATGCGCAGCAGCAATAGTACGGCTAGAGAACTCGGGTCATACGAACGCAGGGTATGGTTCTAATCTGACATGGGACAAGACGATAGAGTGCGAAGCCTCGATCATGGACGGTACGACACTGCAGTTCGGGGCTTGTACGAATCTCACAGATGTCGTGAACCCGATAAGTTTGGCAAAGGTGCTGTGCGAGCGTCAGTCTAAATTGCTGACCCTCGACCGGATTCCACCAATGGTGCTTGCCGGAGAGGGTGCATCTAATTATGCCAAAGAACTGGGTGTTGCGATGACTGAACCTAATAAGCTAATCTCAAAGAAAGCACTGCGTGGTTACGAATACTACAAAAAGAATATCGAGCAATTCGAGAGTATGTACAATGTTAAGATGAACCCACTGGATACGGTCGGAGCCGTATGCGTTGATGCGTACGGAAACTGTGCGGCCGGCTGTAGTTCGGGAGGTTTGATACTAAAGATTGCCGGACGCGTTGGACAGGCAGCCACGTACGGAGCCGGTTGTTGGGCAATGTCAAAGCCGACGAGATCAGCTGCCACATGTACGACTGGTAACGGAGAGTATCTGATGAAAACGCTCCTTGCCAAAGAGATTGTCAGTGATCTGTTGACCGCCGAATGTCCAGTGTTTTCAATTCATAACACATTCAAACACACGTTCCTTGGATCACCGTTTCTCGTGAATCTGCAAGAGATTTTCGGTGGTGCCCTGTCAGTTGTTTATGATGCCAGCACTGGGGACGGAGAGCTACTGTGGAGTCACACAACACAGTCTATTTGCCTCGGACACATGTCCACGGTGCAGAAGTCACCAAAGGTACGTCTTTGTCGTAAATTTTCAAGGTATTTATATAACAAACTAATTTTTTGTTTCTTCCATTTTCAGTTTGTATTTTCTACACTGCCTGACAACACGAAGCCCGGAACCGCAACTGTGGTTAACGGACAGCATTTCAAGCTTCCTATTTAATGACTTTATTATAACATAGGTTTAACTTAATTTAATAATAGTTTTTTTTTATGAATTTTAAATTATTATTTCGTAATGAGATTTTGAATTTAAATCTAAAATTGTTGCTTTACTGTATTGATTTATTAATGACGATTAAATGAAGTACGTTTTATGTAAAAATAATAATTCGTTTTATCTTTTTTTAGATTTGTTTAATGCATTTTCTTTAGTACAGCCGACAATTGATAAAAAATGTCAGTTCCGTACAGACACATTTTTCAAAGGACAATAATCCGGAACTGACTCAAAAGAGTTGGTTAAAGTAATCTTCATTGTGAAAGTCAAATTCTTGCAAGAATTCCTGAATCCTAACTAACAAAAGATCTGATATATCATGAAATTAAAAGTCTCGCTGGTCACACCACACCTGATAGCCAATATAAAAAATCTGAACAGCTAAAACATATGACTATTATTATTATTATTATTTCCTGCCCACGGTGCAATAATTATAAGAACACATTTTTAGGTGAAGATATCAAACAAGGAAGAACTCACCGCTTAATGCTCTTGAACAAAATACAACAACAACAATATGCTCATCCGAGCTGTATTATGATATGACAAACATTAAACATAATAATAATACTCAACCAAGACGACAAATCCGTGTTTTGAAATATTCTATAGCCATGTTTACAAAACATTTTCAACCGTCAACTGAAATAATAATAATTACTCAGCGCAAAACACTGCCTCATGCAAGCCTCTTAAATACACCGTTATGTCGTGCAAATATGATTAGTTTCGAGAATTAGTCGCTCTAGCTAAGACACGTTTGCAAAATGTTCGTACTATTAAGTGTTGCTGTTGTTTTCGGTGTCTTGAATTCCTCGACGATCCTGGCCGATCCTGCTCAGGCAAAGAACCCCCTTGAGAACTCATTAACAAAGGGCGGTGGCGCTGGTAAAGAGACAACGAATGCATGCATGTGTGCGGTGTACCTGTCCGGACAGTTCACAAAGGGATCGATGGAACCACCACGCGGTTTGCCAGCTCTGATGCATGAGCCTGACATTCAGCTACCGTGCACAGTGACCGGAAACAAACTGTGCACTAACAAGTGTCTAGAAACCGTAAGTGAAACTAAGATGTATTAATTCAAAGAATATAATTTAGATAGTATAATAATTGATATTTGAGTAAAAATTTCTATAATCTTCAATTTAAAATGTTTAGATTGTGAAGCACCTGCCCAATTCACCATCGATTCTTTGCGGCACCGTGGACCGGGATTGTCACAAGGAGCGAGCGTACCTTTTTATACAGAACTGCAACTCAACGTGGATTAACACAAATCTGTCGGCTGGACGGGAGTACTGCTGCAAGGACGGAACGCCTTACAAGTGTCCGTTAGTGTAGAGAGATATAGTAGATAACGTGTTTTTTAGTTAAAGGTATAAAATTTTTTGTTTTTAATTTAATTTTATAATAAACACATGTTTAAAGACTGATTTAATAATTGTGTATATTTTGAAGAATTATGTTTGGTGAGTATACTTATTTGAGGCCTTACAAGTGTGACTAGTTTGTTTTAAAATATATTTAATGTTTATGCTTGCGTCCGTGACAAGGGCTTTCAAGTGGGTTTCTCTCGGCAATAGTGCGATTTCAGTAGCTTCTCTCTGAAATGGCATATTTCCTGAATTCAGAATGGTCTGATCCAAGTTTCGAGAGCTGTTCCCAATTAATCTGGATTTTCATTGTGAAAAATTATCTGAAATCATTATTATTTAATTATGGACATATGTTTTTTTATGTTGATGGTAATTTAACCCCAGCGATGCTGGCCCCGCTCTCTACTTTGACTTTTGAACAAGAGAAAAAAACACAATGTAAACATAATTTTAGGAATTGGAATCAATGGAATTTCCCGCGTCGACATTCACACAATTTTTTGGTCGCTCAATCCGCCAACACTGACACATTTTTTAATTGTATTTCATACAAAGGACCTACACTTCGCCGAATTTTGCACGTTTTTTATGAATTTAATCTTTCAATTAACAATGACATTGAAAAATATTAAAATTTTAAAATATTATGAGGGTGATAAAAATTGTATTCGTATGTCGTATAGGAGTATACTTAATTATCAATCATCCCATATTAAAACGGGGCGGACGTCCAAAAAATCAAATTCGTTTGTATGAAATTCGTAAAAAATGTGCGAAATTCAGTGGGGTGTAGGTCCTTTGTATGAAATACAATTAAAAAATATGTCAGTGTTAGCAGGGTAAGCGACATCAAAGTAAAATACCAAAAAAATTGTGTGAATGTCGACGGGGGAAATTCTGCGGGATGAAATTCGCGATTTGTGAATTCTAAAAATCGGATGTCTCATGTTGTGAATTCGTTTGTATAATTTGCAACGGGGTCTATGGCATGCCGCCGTTATTTTTCAATAGAGTAAGATAACGAATAAGAAACATACTTTAAAATTAGCTTAAATAAATAAAATGCCAACCAACAATTTTAAAATTTTCATTTTATTGATTTAAAGATATGTCTGCAAGTCCCTTTTCTATATCTATATGTGGGATATTCGCGAACATTTTACGGGTTCACACGATTGGTCAGATCACGGTTAAAATGTGCCGCTTTTGCCTGAGCCCTCGGAAAAGGTGACAGGCAAACTATACCTTGTAAAAATCTCCCAAAATCTCTTTTCTTTCTTCTTCTCTTTGTGTTTTTGTTAAAAGAAGATGAGTGAACATGATTGTTGTTGTGTACTGAAAATGTTTTGGGGTCTTTTTCATGCCGCCTAGCTACCACGTTTGTTATAGTGGTCAAGTTTTATCACAATTTTTAATTGAAATCGATTCGAAATCTCGACAAAAAAACCAGTCAAAAATATCTCTATTTGATAAAAACTTTTCTAAAAGTGAATCTAAATTTTGACAATTGAGATTTATTGTCGAGATTTATTGTCGAGATTTGGATCAGCAGATTTAGATTTTCAAGATGTCCGCTCCCGGTCAATCATTTTTCTAGACGAGCTATATATTTATTTGGATGTGCAAATTTGTAATTAAATTTGTGTGGCTGTAAAGCAGATATTGTATATCGAAAAATTTTAATTCAGGACCGAGTTTTTGGTCCAGACC
Organism: Bolitophila cinerea; assembly: GCA_010015015.2. Classification (NCBI taxonomy): domain Eukaryota; kingdom Metazoa; phylum Arthropoda; class Insecta; order Diptera; family Mycetophilidae; genus Bolitophila; species Bolitophila cinerea. The sequence continues at coordinate 45,906 of JAAAKO020080711.1, read as the reverse complement.
CTTAATTCGAGTGCAGACCCGTTTTTTATACAGGACTCGGGTACTCGAAATTTTTGGAACCGGGTACCCGTTTTTTGACAACAATAATTAATACACTATGGTCTGTTTATGCAATGATCCCATCAAAAAAATAAAAATATTTATATATATATGTTTAATTGTTGGTAAAAGGATTTCGAGCAATTGGCAGAAGATGTGAAAAAACATCGGTTGATAGGAATTAAATAGAAGCAGCAAGTGCGCTTTGCTATGTTTCCTATAAATATATATAATTTGTAAAAACGCCTTAAATGCAATATTATTTAACATGTACTTACATGTACTTAATATATACGCAAATAATAGAATGCATCGAGAATTCAAAATCGGATAAGTGATTAAAATGAGTTTAATCGTCTCTGCGGTAAAGCGATTAGCGTTTGGTGTATATTTACCGGGTCACATAGTCAAGTTTGATTTGGAATTAAATCGGAGGCTTATTTAGACACCGATGCAGAAATCAACAAAAGCTCATTCGGTCGTGTGTACGGAATGCATTGTTCGATATATCTCTCAGCGTTATCGTTATGTATATATACATTTTATGTTTGGTAGATCCTATAATAGAGTATACTCACATTTAGCCACATAACGAGACCGCGCCGTTCAATATATAGATGATGGCTTTCAAAAACTCAAACAAAGCTCCAGAGTCGCTTGTATGTACAAATACCCACAAATCTATATGCATACATATACGTTCATATATTCGAGTAGAGGACACTCGCTGGATTTCCAGCAAATACTTCACATAGACAATGCACGAATTTCTATTCTGCCATGTTTAATTCACGTAAATAGCGCACAGCAAATATTTCGCGAATATACTCGTACACCACTAGCACCGTCGCGTCGCCACCGCCCATCAACAATGTGCAAAATACATACGTGCAGACAATATACACACACACACACACACATATCCATAGAAAAAGCTCGTGAACAATTTAAAACGTGCGCGGAAAATTAATTTAAAATTGTTTTACAGTCGCGAGCGCGTGCGCGCACACATTTCGCGGCACACAGGAAATATCTTCACTATGAATGCATAATTAAATTGCTTTTAAAACCAAAATATAATTACAAAAGTTTAATTATATGCAATCTAGTTGGAAACGAATTAAAAATACTTAATTGTAATTTCGGCAAAGCGCGAAAGGGAAAACAATGTTAAATTTATATGCATATATAAAGTATATATGCTATATATGTTATACTCGCATACAATTATATACATATTAAAATATATGTATGCAGTCACGCAACGCAGAGTTGACAATTTTGAATTTATGCAACTGTACTAATTTTATTAAAATATGCATATTTAGTATTCAATTAAGCTGAAATATTTTGTACATAGACTATTTAATCTATTTACAAAATTGTAATTCCATGATAAGTCTAAATGTTACTAGTTATTAAATCAGTAGGTACTTATATTAATATTTTCGAAAAGACCAAATATGAATACAGAAAAGTCATGATATTTATTAATTATAGAAAGATAATTTGTAGGAACAATGTAGATTGTATAACGTGTGTGTATAGCAGTGATCTTCAAGTTCAAAATTTGACTACATTCACACAAAAACTTACTAATACTTATATTTTTCTATACACTAAGAAAATATAAATATGTTTACATAATTTCACAAAAGATGTGAAAAAACATAAATGTGTGTATACTGATCAATATTGTGTCATTAACTTATCCATCATTTCTCCTATTATATATTACTCTTATAAAATATTTTTTTTGTATTTTGGAAAATGAAATTATTGTATACTATTATCCAATTTACGATAACACAAATTTTTATTAGTGTATATAGTAACACAAAATGTGCTTGGCTTTGACGAAACTAGTTCGAGCTGTGTGTAATTAGGTAATTTAATATGGCGTGCAGACTTCTTCACAAGTGAATTCTTCTCAATTTACGTTGTGCATTCTTCTCAATTTCATTTGCATTTTCCTCAATCTTTTTTGTGGCAAGAAATTCACTTGAGAATAATGCACACCCCAAAGTGAATTATTCGCAAACGATAAAGATGACAAGAATGCACAACTTAATGTGAATTCTTCTCAAAAATATTGTTATGAAAAAATGAAATGCACGTCAACAGGAATAACTCTCCTCAACTGACCTTTATTTCCAAAATTGTGTCATTGCCATCATAACATTTAACAAATAAATCTAAAAAAAATTCAAATTAAAAGAAGAATAAAAAAATCTATTAAGCTCAATATACTAGAAAACAAACTAAATCGCAGCTGTCCGTGCTGATTTTTTCAGACGATATTTTTTGTGGTATGGCTCAGATTGAGCACATACTTGACAATTCTTACAAAAATTCAAGATCAGCTTAAAGATCGAGCGAGTCGCCGTAATGCATGACGGGAGCTATTTAAATCAAAATGGACGTCATTAAATGCTTCCGACATACGATATAATGGCTCAGCACTTCCGTAAATAGCTCTATGCCTCCTCAAACGTAGGAAAACATGGGAACAAGTCGTTTTAAAAGGAACAAAGATATCCCCAACAAATTGGGAGAATATAAACGATTAAAGAACAAAAAATTATCATTATTTTAAATTATGTATGCTTATATTACAAAGAAGAACCCATTTACCAATTCAATTTATTGCAGAAGAGCGGTGATAATTCTTCTCCAATTTTTTTTTTGAGAAAAAAAATCACACTGGGTTGTGCATTTTTGTCAAGTATATTCTTGTCACAAAATAATTTATTGAAAAGATTTCACACATAATACATTCTTTTTAAGAAATTATTGACAAGAAGACAGTTAAGAAGAATGCACACCCTGAAATGTATTTTTTTCTCAAAAACAGTTTATAGATAAGAATGCACTTGATGGATACCGCATACGTGGGGTACACTGGGGTATTAAATGATTTTCGCTAGTGTATAGTATCTATCTACTCTACTAGCAGAAATCGTATTTAAAAAAAAAAATGTGCTTTTAAAAGGTTATTTCAATATAGTTTAAAAGTCCACAGCAAAAGTCAAGAAAAGAAAAAAACATTTCGTAATAAGAACAACCTCCATTCCATCCTTACAGACATTTTTTGGGTGGATCACTAACGTGCCTTGGGAATTATTCTCAAAATTGCACATCTCAAATGAATAAAAATTAAATAAGATGTTCTTAAATATTTGGTTCTCCGAAAACTTAATGATCGTGAAAATAATAATAATGACAGAAAAAAAATAAATGATGCCGGGTATGCTAATGACGGTGTGGAGAAGTCCTCTCAAGTGCATTCTTCTCATGTGCGATTGTTATAGAAATGACTTCAAGATCATAAAAAGATAATTCTCGTCATCAAAGAAGTGCAATAATCCATGATTTATTTTTATAAAAACAATTATTTTAATATTTAATATTTGTTTATATTTGTAATATTTTTTAAGGTTCCAGGAGAATTAAAGACCCATAGCTTCCCTTGGATTTTGGAAAATAACTGCGTTCCTCAATTGGCCGAAATTCATTAGGCCCAATCACGATTGGCTAATGATACGAACCACGATTGACCAAATCACGATTGGCCGAATCATGCGAATAACAGAATACACAAACCATAAGAATTCGGATTTACTTAGTCGGTAATGTAGCACAGTTAATTGTGTGTCAGCAAAACGTGTTTCGGCCAATTGAGACTCGTAGTACAATTGAAAATGGTATAGGTATTGAGAAAATAGAGACAAAGGCTGATTCTGGCAATTAGTACGAATTTTCGATCGGATAGCGGCTTTTGAGGAAAAAATATCAACTTTGTTAAGACAATATAACATTTTGTATGCCATGCGGTAGTTTGCCTAATTACTGTCGGCTTAATTTGCTTCACAGTTGGGTTTATTTAAATCGTCTGCCCTTCGGCCTGCACCGACAACAAATTAACGTCTACCGAAATTGCTACAACTATAATGTTCAAATTATTTTTATAAATTATTATTTATTAATGTTTGTCTGCATTTTTTTGGCCATAATTAATAATTTTTGCGTATTAGTTTAAAAACGTGAGTCATTATTCTGGGAGAAAAGAAAAAAATTGTGTAATAAACTTTTTCTGTTGAATATTTTTTTGGCAAAAAAAAAATAATATACAAACAGTGGTTTAGAGATCATAAATATATCAACGAGAATCGCGTGTCATGCGTCATCGTAATATTAAATAAACTATATAATTAAATACAGAATTTAAACAAACACAAAAACACAAAAATAAAATGAATTTGTATGTATTGTAAAATACACGACGTGTAAACTGTATATCCCGATTAATTGATTTGAACTGTTTGAGTTCACTGAACCGATAAATTGCCTTCCACACAAAATATTTGGTTAATTTAGTTGTAACGACGTGTGGCTATGCGTAACAATACACACTCAATCACACACGAATATACAAAGCCGTGTAGAGTGCAATTGATTTCCCAAAATATTTGGATTTTCAACATATGTTTTTATATATATGTATGTAATAATAGAAAATAAAATGTATATTCATTATTCAACCCTTTTATCCCTGCACTGCGTGCGGTGCGCGTTAAATGTTTTGTTATTTTATTTGCATGTATGCGGGTAATATAATATTATATACTCTCTGACAATCAAAAAAAATACATAGACACTTCGGTTTGGCGTTAGGGTAGGGGTGAGCGCGTTCGCGCACGGAACCGTAATACTATTCATGTAAAATTAAATGTTCATTATTTTGAATTGAAATCGATTTGGTGACGTGTGCGATTTATTTTATATTGAATGCACACACACTCATAAACATTTAAATGATATATATATACAATAAACAGATTTTCAACGCAATTCAACGCAGGTTTTGGGGCAACAAAATAAATCAAACCGCCCCTAAACAATTCACATATTTGCACGAAGTGTAAACCACCCGCAAGCACATATACCCATATATATTAGTCTAATGCCGCATTCATATATATATATAATCCAAATGTGGCATGTCTGTTAAGTATAAGGATTACGACTGAGTGGTTTGTGTATGTATAAGTGTGTGTGTGTGTGTGTGTTTGTACACATAGTTTGATTGATGGTCTCGCACTCATGACATGTAATATTTATTTGAACACCTTTCTCCGGTATGGAGTACTTAAAGCGCGCGCTCTGCGTGCGAAAGCACCCTTAACTGGTCGGAAACCAAATTGGCACAGAGTTATTTATTGACTAGACAACAAATTAACTTGTTAGTGGTTATTTATGGCATGCGGTGTGAATGCGTCACGTACAACTGCAAAGATTTACACCGTCGAAATCGGAATGAATGGGGCTGACCTGCTGGTGCATATTTGAGTGAGTGTACTATACTATATATACACACCCCCTCGCCAATCGTCCGGAAAATCCCGTAATGTGTTCTACATGCCTTATAAATTATGTACACGATAATCGACGAGCCACGCGCGCGCCTTCCTTCAGTCCCTTTTCTTATAATATGAGTATTGAGTATATCTATATAATATTATACATGAAACACGATGCCAGGCGGAAATAAGCAACTGTTAAAAAAAATAAAACACAATTTCGATTTTATATACAAAATATACAAATACATATAAAACGTATCAAGAGGTGTAATATATATATAAAACATGTATTTACTTTTCATATTTAATCAAATGCCCGCACACTTTTCTGCTCGCACGCAAATAATATCAAACGCATAGCATAAAAGCTCAACAGCATGCGGCGTTTTTATATTAAAAAATGTTCAACCATCCCCTCCCCCGCCGACCGACCACCCCACCGACCGACCGACGCCGACGTGCACCCTCCAGCGATCCAGTAAAATCGATAAATTACTTATTCACCCTATAAAGTCTGTCATGAATCCAATCAAAGCCACAACCACGATCATCCTGTGTATTATACGTGCTACGTGCGTGTATGTGTGCTTGGAAATACATATACATGCTGATGTTTATTATGTATGTGTATATATAACATATGTACATCTACCATAAAATACATTACTTTCTCTCAGTATTTTTTAGCTGTTACTTTTCCGGAAATAGGAAATAATGGAAACGTAAATTTCGAAATGGGGTGATTATTTGCGAGTGGCGTTTTGTTATTTATCTATATATATATAAATAAATATCTTTATATCCAACGCTTATAACTTATTACGGCAAATACATGAAAACATTCTAAAATTAAATCATCTTTTATCCGCACAAAATTAACATAATATGCACAAAAACAATAAACGTCTCTCGCACTCTCGACTAAATTTAAACACAGCGCATAAACTCACAATTAACATGTCTTGCAAAAGTCATGTTTACTATAAACTGCTTATATATAAATATATTTAATGTTCAAGCACGCCATTGTGGCAAAAGCTTTTTGTCAGACGCGAGTGTTTCTGTTTTTCGTTTTTTTTTTGAACAAATATAATTACACATGAAATAATGTATTCACATGTTCAATGCACCACCGCACTAGCATTTTGTAGCATGTGCGCCGCCAGCATATAAAATCGAGGTGGTGCATTGTTTCCGAATTCAGAGTCAGCGAAAACGGTGCGCCAGCGCCATTTATTTATGCTTATATGTGTACGAGTGCATATATATATATATATATATATATATATATGCTGTACTGTGCCAGATAAATACAATAACACACTCGCACAGCATACACACATTACACACATATACACTATCAAATGAAAAGAGCATTAACATTTATCTCTGGCACCAGCTTTTTGTGGTTCAGCTCGGCCATTATTGTTTTATTAAATAAACTACGGTCGTATTTGTGCACACAGACTGAAATTGCACATATATATATATAAAGCAATATACAACATACATATATTGTATTGTTTATGTAAATTTTAATACAGCATTTATATGTGCTCACAAAACAGAATGCATATTGCATAAATGTACATATTATTCAATAAATTTTCTGTGCGAAAATATGTATCAGCAAAGTATTAAATACTAAATTTGTATAAAGTCAATTAAACGAATTGATTATAAATGAAATTTAATTTCGCATCCGTTTGGCATAAATATTTTACATTTTTTATTTTTCCATCTGTACTATTTATATTTTTTTGCGTTTGGGATTTTTAATTTAGGATTAGTTAAAATCAAGCAAGCATTTAAAAATATATATTGTACCTAATATATTTTTTTTGTATAACAATGCATAAAATTGTGTTACCATCATAAATAAATGTTTGCAACAAAAAATAAATGTTTGTACAGATAAATTTTTGTTACCATAAAAACATGTTCAACAAAAAAATTATGTTACAAAAAATAAATTATTGTTCTTATATATTTGTTTTTTTTTTGGACGAATAATTATTTTGTTTATGTGACATATTGACTTTGTTGGACACACTTAATTGTTACCTAATAAATAGTTATGCTATTACCAGCCTGTTTTTACGGTACCCAGGGCATGGTACACAAATTTATTATTCTTATAAAGTTTAAAAAGAATATATATTCAAAAAAAAACTTATTTTGCCAATTTATACGTTTTACCATTCAGCTTATTTCTTTTTGAAGCAATTACAGGGATCACAGAAATTTATTTGTAATATCTGGAGACTTAGAAACCAAAAAAGAATCAAAAAAAGATTAAATCACAAAGTTAAATAGAGACGTTTACGTACGTACGTTTTTCCTACGTTAACGTATTGAGTGATACCAATTTTACGAAAACATTAAGTTTTTCATACGTTAACGTATTCGGCAACAGGGGCCCTGTATTTACCTAAATATATATTTACAAATACAAGAATTAAATATTATTTACATGTAAAATAAAAGAAGGAGTAAAAGCAATGACTAAAGTATTTAAACAAATTGTATTTAAAAAAAGTCTTTTTTTTATTTAAAACTGAAAAAAATATTTATAATTCAAACACATTTTCCTGATATTTAAATATCAAGTTGTGTTATTTGCAGTTCGCTCATCTGATATTTATTTTGTTTCAATACCAAAACTCCCACTCATAAAAATAAAATATAAAATTTTGGCCAATTTTTTTTATCAAAAAATATAACAATTTGGACATTTAAAATTTGTATTTTTTTTTTAATTGGATAGTTTGGAGGTTTAAAAAAGTAGTTTGATAATAAATAATTAAACATGTATTTTATTATAGATTGAGCTCAGAATTAATATTTTTAACTAAGACTTCAATCCAATCAGAATTTGATTATAGGCTTTAAAAATATCTTCGAGTAAGATCAGACGAAGGTCTTTTTTGCGTTGAGTACAAGATGTTTTCATTTAACTCAATACTGTCTGTAAATTTATTTTCAGATATTTGCGGTCTTCTTTTTTTACTGATTCTATTTTTTTTTAATACTCTTGGCAGGAGAGCTTGATGCATACTCCAACAATTTTCTATATACGAGTATGGGTAAATTATCGGCACCTCTATTTAGCAATATTGTTTTACCTGTTATTGATTTGTGCTACTATTAAAGTTAATTAAAAATGTTAATTTCTACGTGAATTTTTTAAAAGTTGGACAATTTAGATAAGAGGGAGTCCTGCAGGAGGAAAGTATTGCGGGCCTCCCTATATTGTCCAATTTTGTTTAAATTGTATAACTTTTTACATGCAAATAAAAATATTTGTTTAGAATCAATCTATTTTCATATTAATAAGTCTTTTGCTATGATTACACGATTTGTCAATAGTGACAAACGTTTGGCATTTTGATTTCGTTCTGTTCCGTGTACTTAGCAAACATTTTGCATAATCGCTATTCTAACTTTTACTCCATTTACCGTTTACTCACAGCAGTATTCTAGATAAAATTTTTGATGGTAATAAAAATTGATTCAGTTGTATTATTTATATTTTTCTTTAGTAATTCGTGCACTTTTTCCTACTTGTTTTGAGGCGCTAAAATTTTTGGAATCAAAACTCTCGACTTTCTAATTATGTGCTAAAGCGTGCGAGATATTTGTCATGAGCAATTGATGAGCAAATTTAAATGGTTTTAAGTACGAAGAACTTTATGTCAATAGAAAAAAATATCGATCTACACCTAGACAAAAAAAACATATTTTTATATGGTAATTTTTTTCTATATGTATGTATGTTTCTTAACAAATTGAAGAAATAATGTTTAATGTAATTAAACTCATCCTACTTATAAAATTTGATTATACCTTCTCCCTAATATCAAGTATACTGTTCAAGTTAAATACTTTCAATTTTTTATTCTGTCGATATATCATAGGTGTGCCACTAATATCTTCTTCGTACCTAAAAGTTTTCTTGCCATTACAACTAACACATAAAATATATTCTTGCCATAATGTTTATCACACTAAATACAATTGAAATTAAAATCTTCGACATATTCCCCGCCCTAACGGAGATATGGAGTTGTAAGTCTCCGCCTCTCCGGTCTGGTTTTACCTGTCAGCGTAAACATAATGAAATTTCTACGAATGTAAACGCTTGTGCCTATGCCTTAAAATCGATGATTCAGTGTGAGACCATATACAAATAATAAAAAAAAAATAGTGGTGTAAGAATCTTTGAAACTTTTAAATGCGTTTTTCTCAAACTTAGCTTTTTAGAGTAGGTGAATAGAGTAGCTCAAAATCTACTGAACCGATGTTTTTGAAAATTTTCTTTACATTAATGACAAGGTAATGATAGCTTTAAAACAACAATTTTCAGAATAGAAACGATCATTTTAAATATGTCTAAATGGTTCAAATGAATTCAGCACCAGATTGTTTCTCTAAAACTCTGACGCATACATACAAGTATTAATTGCAAATAATAATTGTGTTATTGAAAATTACTGATTACGGATTTGATAGTGTATAACATATGTTTATATCCAATTATTTACGCTTTATATACGATTTTCATTTGAATTAATTACATATAATTGCGGATCACTACAATGCTATTTGAATTATCTAACCAACGCAAATACACCAATCATACAAATCTCGAACAAAACATATAATTATACACAATGTATATAAAATTATTAGATTAGTAGTTTATATAAGCAAAAATATAAACACATATTGACTTTTCGAATTATTGCATATTATATATATATGTATTTTTATATACCGGGTAAATCTGCACAAACAATACCCTATATTAGTTGTTTAGCAACTGTCCAACGGAATAATTATAAATTATTAATAAAATGTATTTTTGAGACTTTATATAAACGAAGCTTTATTTGATAAAGCTATAATTTGCGGAATTGCATTGATATGGACCATTAAAAATTATCCAATATGAGCAATTCAACGTAGTCAAACCAAACATTTAAAAGGGAAACTTGTGGATTATCTAATAGTATCAGCGAAAGAAGAAAATTATAGAAAATGCATTTCCACCAGTCGAGTCAATCAAAAGTCGAACAATTAAAAAAATGATATGTCATTTCTCAAAAAAAAAAACTACTCTTTTCAGAGAAAAGAAGCTTAATTCTCTTTTAATATACAGAATGATATTTACCATGTATAATAAATATTTAACTATATACTATATAATTTAAAAGTTAAAACAACAACTTTATAAATTATTAAAGTGAATGTTTGCACATGACACATTCAGTATATATTTACTGTATAATTGACTTGTCACTAGGTATATGTTTATACAATTTAATAAATCTTGATTTAATGAAAGCGCACTTTGTCATGCTTGCAAATTAATTATGCGGACACGTAGACAAGTTGACGCGATTGCATTTACATCATTATGTACAGGGTGTCCAAAGAAAACGGAAGTGTTTGTATTAAGAAGGGAATTTCTTACAAATATGAAATTGTATAAATAAATTCAATTTACAATAACGTATGGATTTTCTCTTGATACGAGAATATTATGTTCCTGATATTCAGTCCAACAAAACATCACCAAATAAAATTCCAACATTTAATTGATTAGTATATTATTTATAGGACTTCTAAGAAACTTGAACGTCCGGTATAATATCTTAAAAATCCAAACTCTCAAAACGGTTTTATGCGCAATCAATTTTACGTTTATATTCAGGTCTTTAGAAATGGACAAATTATTTACCAAAAAATATCTCTGAAAGTGAACTAGAAGTAGCTGTATAAAGTCAAAGACAATCAATATATCTACCCCAACTCCAACAGATAATCACTGTATAGTCAAGAAAAATATCCGTACAACTATTACGTCAAATCAAGGAGCAATGTACGAATCTGGGATTATGTTAGATTACTTTATTTCGAGTTAAATTAGAAAGGAACTTCAAATTTATAATTTGCACAAGATATAAGGTTCAAATATGAGGAAGTCTTTATTTATTACATACACGAAAAGAAATGAAATTTAAAAAAACAATATTATTTTTTCTTCAAATAACTCGAATATAAAGTTTGTAGCGATTTTATTACAAGAGACAACATCAAAAAAATATGCAAATATTTAAAAAATATCCGTGATAAACATAATATATCTGTATTTTAAAGAATTATGTTTGCGTGCATCATGTCACCGCTAGGTATAAATTTTTTGATGATGGTAGTAATTATTAATTAATTCCTCAATAACTTGTAATAAAATGTTCTGTGCTGAAGCATGTTCTGTTGTAAACGATGGCAATTCGCTTAGTTTTCATTTGAATATAATCAAGTCAACGAAAGCCCATCAAAGGGTTCCCTATATATAGAAATTGAATAAATTCTTGACATTGACAAGTGTATGGCTTGTCGCTCATCATTTTTGTATTATATTTTATTCTTTAATAACGCAATATACTATACATACATATACATAGGTATAAAAATATACATGTATTCATACAATGCTCTTCTCCCTGTTCCGCTTTACAATTTACAGTCTCGTCTCTACCCCGGTGTGTGTACTGTATAAATGTATATGCACATAAACTCAAAAATGATTCATATTTCATGACTTTTACCGCACCACCGCATCGCCACTCCGTTCACCTACTCAAAGTTGCGGCGGTCTCCACAGTGCCGTGAAGCGTCTAATGGTGCTATGAAACATCGTCGCACTTAACCACACTGTCGCGTTCTTGTAATTCAGTAAATTTGCCACTTAATAAAGTATAAAAGGGGTCGACATCCTATGTGTACCATCAGTGCCGCCCGACGCCTGACACCCAACGACGCCCATCGACCAAACCACCCGGCGGTCGTTTCTCACTGATGCGGTCTCAAGAGTGTGCACAGCGCAACACAGTGCGCGAGGTGGAACGATCGGCGCGCATCGCATCGGTTGGCCAGGGGATGGGTAGTGTTGCTGGTATTTGAGAGCGAACACGCGCGCGCGCGCACTCCCGCTAAGGGATGCAAAAATTAATTATCAAGCTCGGCATTTTAACTTGCCAGAGAAAAAACACACACACACACGCACGCAGAGTATATAAAAACCGGAAATTATACACGGGATCTGATGCTGCCGGTGTGCCATGCTGTATTTTGTATGGATGAATATCAGGTCGGTAGAAAGTTTGCGGCTGAAGTGATATTATGATTGGATTTTTAATTGGAGGACGCAAAAACTGCGATGCCCGCATGCGCGAGAGAGATAGCATTTAGAAGGGGAGCGGGAGGATATGTTGAAAATACTGGGTTATATATATATATATATATATATATATATACATATATGCGGTTTTAATGTGTGTACAAACAAGTATGAGTTTTAAAAATCTGTATATTGGTAAATATTTATTCGATTGAATAAATTTAAAAATAATCACGCTATAATGAATTTTGGTTTGTGATTATTATTTTTTTAAGAGGTGTCTTTTATTTAATATTTGTTATCTTTATTTCATATACATATTCATTCAAACATTCAGATACATCCTTAGGTGTGTCGTTTTGGCCGATGATACTAGTGACCGAATTCCGATTAGCCGAATATTACGACGATCGATAAGATAACTAAAACGATTGGACGGCTATTGATTATCCAGCTAATACATATATTATTATATTACATATATATGCTTTATAAATGCAATATAGCAGCATTTCTACAGTTTATGACAAATAGTACTTGTTATTTTATATTTGAAAATACTTTATTGTTTTGTTAAAAAGCGCGTCTAGGCTAGTCGTACTAGTCGGCTAATATAAAAATTAAATTCGACTTTTTGTGATTTGTACAATTCTTTTTTGAACAATCTTATCATTCGGCCAATGGTACTGCAATCATAATCAACTATTTTTATAAAAAAGCAGAATAAGGAGCTAAAAAGTAGCTAAAAAATTACCACCAACCTCTTTACTCACGCGCAGGAATTTTTTAATTGCAATTTTCAGCTAATGGCGCTAATATCGTAAGTTTTTTTTTAAATTTATTAGCTAGATCTATTACGCTATGTTTCTGTCTGTCATTTTCATTGCCGATCAAATCATAAAAAGATAACTGTAGTTATTTTAATATTTTAGGTTTTTACAAACTTAAATGTCAAATATATCGAGAACTAACGATATTTATCTGAAGCCATGTTTTGATTTTTTACTTTTTTTGGTTAGTTATGATATGGCTTATCTGCCCTTCAAATGATAATGTTGATAGCAATCGGAAAACAAAATTGGTGTCAACCGAAAACTCATTTCAAAAATACAGTTTCAAATAACCCGTTATAGCGTTTTTTAAATAAATATTTTTTGGATATAATCTTAATCTAAAAATTAAATTTTAAAAAATTAAATAAATAAAAACTAATAATTATAATTTGATTATTTTTTAAAATAATAAAATGTTTTTTTTTGTTTATTTATAATTTAAAAATTTAAGATGTACCAATATTTTTGAACAAAAAAAATAGGAAACGGGATTATGAAAAAAAAAATAAACAAAATTAAAAAGGGTTTACCATTATATTTTTAGATCGGTTTTAATTTAATTTTTTATTTTATTTTATAAATTAAGAAATATTAATATTTTTTTAAAAAAAAACAATTTTGAAAAAAAAAGGATTTTAAAAAATAAAAAAAACATAATTTAAAAAAACCGAATTTCATGGTAGAAAACGTGTTTTCGTAGTACTCACAATAAATTTAAAAAAAAGATTAAAAAAGTAGTTTTTTAAAAAATATATTTGAGAAATCGGTTTTTCATGGTTCACCAGAGTACACACCAACTTATGTTTTAAACATTTAAATTTTTAACATTTCTTACAACATTAAAATGTATTTATATATTTATGAGAAGTAAGTATAACAATGCCCAATACTGCACACTCAAAATAGTAATAATTTTAGCGATTTTAGGATTTTAGAAATCACAATTTACATGAGTGATTATTGTAACTAAATCGCTAAAATTGAAAAAATTTTGAGAGTGAATAAAATGTATTATTCTTACTTCATACATATATTTAAAAGTCATTCGTATTAAAGCCTAAGATTTAACTAAATTATAGATAAATGGAAAAGCCTTTAGAAATATTTTTTACTGTTTAATACATATATAAATGCATTTATATTATATATAGTTTCTAAAATTGCCTTTGTTTAAATCTAAACTCTTATTTAGAGAATAAGATCAATAAAAAACGTACGTGACACGCTATAAATTACAATTATAAAACGTATTATATCAAATTAATCAAATTACTAATAACAATAGCTATATTTATTTTCTATGACTTTATCACTATTGGACAGTTTTAAGTGTGTTTCAGCACCGTACAAATTATAATACATTTTAACGCATTTTCGCGTACCCATTAATCATAAATGCGTGAATTGTAATTTCACAAATTAGCTAAATGCAGAAGCAAAAATAATGACTGCTTTAATACGTGCGAGTGGCGAGTGGCAGAATCACATGCACAAATGTGCTCGTATGCAAGCGTTGCACGCTCAACTTTACGCTTGGTGTTGAGTAATTACATGATTTATGATTGTTGCGCGCGACTACGGTCTGTATAATCTTGTATCATCTTGTATCATCTTTTGTGTATATCATCTTGTTTGCCGTGCCGAGCCGAGTCCGTCGTCGATTATCATTTTAAGGTGGTGTGCGGGCTTAATTGCACGACGGTGCAGTGTGATGGGCGTGACGTAATGCATGCGCTTGAATTGCGGCGCGGTAGCTAATCTTTGCAGTGGCTGCAAAGGCAGCGACGGCGCGGCGGCGGCGTATATACGCTAAAGAGCGCCCATATTTCGATTACACGTAGTCGTGAGCGCGCTAAACGATTTATTGCACAGGTGAATGATTTGCCGTATACACACGTTTAAGTGTACATCTGCGTATACACTGTATATGTATACTACTTGAGCTCTCATCAGACGAGGTGTAATAAGCATGCATCATTCCGCTTGTTAGAACGCACATTTCGTGCCATCGGCCGCCCATTAATCGAATGTGAAAACCTTGTGCGCGCATAAATTGTCGTTAACCCATGCGCGGCTGAAACGCGTATATTTTACATTTTAATTATAATTCTCCTTGTATCAAACGCGCACGGCACAAGCTATAACTCAAACGTATACAAAAATACAAAATAATATATAGATACGATGAATGTCTTTATCTTTGCGTGCACTTTACTCGTAAGTGCATACATTTCAATATAGAAACCAAATGGCCACAATAAACCGCGCTGCAGTCGCTGCAGTCGTTGCAGATCGCAGTCGCATAAATATACGTATTCAATACTATATGTGCTATATCTTACATTGTGTTTTGTGAGCACCAATTTAGACAGACCATAAATGGTTGCATCGAATTTGTTTTCCCATATTATCACCGGTTACGATGCATTATTCATGTGGTGCGCACGATTCATGAATAACACACACACACACACACATACACACATAATCTGGTGCAATGTGCATACCAAATTTTCACTCTAGCTATAATATATGCGCTGAGAGGAGATGCACGGCATATAGCTGACACAAGGTTGCATATAATGAAAACAATGAAACCGACCAAACTGATTGCTTCTCTTCTGGTAATATGGACGTTTTGAAATTGCGTAATTTCCATGTCATTTAAATGGAAACGGGGATTAAGGGAAAATGGTATGGCATATATTCTCAGAAATGTGCATATAAATTTATATATATTGTAATATTTAATTTATAATTGAGTTTTTAAATAATGGAACCACGAATGCAAATGCATGTTCGCAAAATGATTCAATTATTAAATGATTTAATACTATTAAAATGCAATCATTTTGTAGTGTTGGAGAAAAAACACCATAAAATCATAAAAATAATCATATACCCATCAGTCTTGATCAAGCTGATCATCGTAAATCCTGTGCAGGAATACCAACATGACCTAAAATAAAGAGCATCAGGGACAACACGACTTACGTTGAGGAGCTCTGATTTGTCATGCAGCAATTATTATTAAAGTCTCTCGTAAAAATGGAGATGAGAGGTAAATGGCGTAAAATGTAACTTCTTTAAATATATATATATATATATATATATACATATATATTTTTTTTTAATACAAAACAATATATTATAATTTTTTTTTTTTTTATGTTTTTTTTTGTACGTTTTTTGTATATCTTTTAAGTAAAATAAACAAAAAAAAATAAGAAAAAGTAATCCTAATCAAATATCAGCAAATATAAAATTGTATGCTCACATACAAAAATGCACGTACAAAAATGTTTTTTTTTAACAACATATTCTTTTGGTACAAAAATTTTTGTGACAAAATTGTATTCATGTTAAAAGTATTGTACCAAAACAAAATATTTTGGACAAAATTATTTTTTTAAGGTTTAAAACAGACTCTCCTGGGCTAATGAGTGCTTCTCATATGAGATAGTGAGGAATACTAGATTCACGAAGAGCTGCTAAGTCTTTAGTTATCCGGAACTAAGTTTTTAAACTTATTGGTAATTAGTAAACCCGGAATTAGCCTTTTCACGATTACACATCGTCATTTAATTTTTTTCCTAAGGTTTTCGAAGAACAAGTAAATTAAGAAAAACTTTTTATTATTAGCTGCAAAGGCCCTGGAAAACATTAATTGCGGAATTACCTTGCTATACATTTTCCATCTCACAAATATATTTGGTAATAAAAAAACAAAGTTTTTGATAATCTTTTACAAGTAAAGTTAGGTAATACTACCAAAAAACAAGTAAAAAATAAGCAATATTACATTCCTTTATAAATTCAATTCTGAAAGCGCGCTACCGCAAAACAAAAAAATATTTTATTTTAAACTCTATCCCCTTTTAGGGGAGGGGGCGGTGAAACAGTAGTTGCAAATAATATCACATTTGCAGTTCCAGCGAGTTAATTCCGCAATTGCAGTTCTCCAGCGTATTAATTCCGTTATTGCAGTTCCAGCGAGGTAATTCAGCCTTTGCAGTTCCAGCGAATTAATGATAAAAAAAACTAATCTAAAAACAGCAAATATAAAAAAGTTGTTTTTTGATATGCTGTTCTTTTAAAACCTAATGACAACAAAGGTAATGTTGTTTTTGTATCCTGGAAAAGCTAATTCCTGAAATGCTAATAACATAAAAGGTAATATTTTTGAATTAATATGTTTTATTATGTTTTAAATAATAAATTTCTGACACCTCTGCCTATGGACAAATATATTTTATATAATTGTGTTTGAAAAAATTTGTCTACAAATGAGCTAAGGCATCTGGTATTAAAAGTAAACAAAGATTACCGTCGCTACAAAGAAGTAAACCAGATAAAAACCTTATTCCACACTGGATGAAAAACTATACAATGAGCAATGCAATGAGCATGATCAATTGATCATACCACACCCAAAACCAATGAACATATGTTAGGTCATCCATAAAACGTCCAAATAGGAACATTTGACACATATAGTACCACACTGCCCATCGTTCTAAAAGCGTTTCCTTATAAAAGTTTTTGCCGAGTTGAAACAAGTTGACTCAGGGCACTCACTCGGTAGCACGATGCTATTTAATTTAGCAACTGGATATTTCTATATGCTTGATAGATTTTGTTTCTTCACAACCAAAATCGGAATGAGTTGGCATTTAGCAGCGTGCTAGCTTTGATATTGGAATGTGCTCATAGCACATGCTATTATCAAAAAAAAAACAAAAGAACATGAAGTCAAACTAATTTTGATTGTCATTTGTTGACCTCGTCTATTTTAATCATGTTTACACCTACAGAGTCAACTAACAGTTTTTGGTTGCAACCAGTGATCAACGCGACGGTTTACTATACGATTGACCCTATTTTACACTAGGATTGACTATGTTGACCAATTCGGTGGTATATATATATATATATATATTTGATATATTGTATACAAATTTGTTTGTTTATGCTCGATTGCAATCATTTGTTTTACGAGAACACACACACACGAACACATTCACTTGCTCACAGTAACAAGAAAATGCCATATTTTCGACCGCTTAGTCGGCAATTCACAAGCGCGTGCGCGCAGATAAAATCGCGTCTAACGTCATAAATATTAATGAAACCAAAATTGTATATCCCCCGATCGCAAAACGGACGAAAAAATGGTTTATTTTATATGTATATATATATATATACTCGTCTGTATACGGCAAGAAGTATTCGTATTTGTATGTGCTCTCTATACATTTTGTGTGCCTGTGTATATATTTGTGAGTACTTCTCTTATACACTACCGCACAAAAAGCAAAACGTATGTATCTTGTGAGATCATATGCAATGATGTATAGTATATTATATACGTATATATAAAATGAAAACGTGGCATACGCTATTAAAGAGTTTTGCTTTCGGTTTGTTTGATAAGCATATATACATATATAATAAAAAGCAAGCTCGCGTATGGCTGCGGTGCGGTTGCGGAAAAAGAACTTCAAAGGCGCCTTTTTGTATTTTAATATTATGGAAACGCTTTATAAAACCATTTTAACGATGAAAGGAAAATGTTAATAAATTTGTTATATTTTCGGTTTATTGGCAAAATAAATTTCGCTGTTGGTAATTTGCTTTTTATTGCTGATGCGAACGCAAGCACGAGCGCGCGCACGCCACGTCGAAAAGATCAAAGTGAAGACTGTATGCTGCAGCACGAAGACGTCGAAGACGACGCGATGAGAACGCGCCAAAGCGTTGCGCGAGCTGATTTCCATTTTCACCTTTTTTCTGTGTGTGGATCAGGTGAATTAATGCGTGATTTGATGAGAGAGCAGCGTGCGGCGACCAATCTGTCTTGCGTCAACTGGTTTATAATTGTCGGATGATAAAACGCGGTACTGAATAATTCAAAAGAATATAAATATTTAAAAAAACAGTTCAGCTTTATTAAAATTGTTGATCCCGGAGTGATTGTATTGAGAGATAATTTACGTATAATAGCAGCAATTTTATGTGATTTCTTTATTACGATTTTTTATTTGTTTATTATTCAGTTGCAGTGTTATTTACTTAATTGTTACATAACAAAACAAACAGTTGAATTAGTTGCAATTGGATTGCTTTCATTTAGTATGTAAAAACACTGTTTTATATTTTATTGTCTATAAAATATTTATACAACTTTTGTTTAAACAAATACAAGCGATTGGATGGGAATTTATATATTGTCAGCCATTTTCAAAAAAAAAACATTTTTACAACGATATTCCATGGAAGCTAGAGATTAGCATATTTTATAACGTTTTTGCCTTTTCTTATTGAATTCTAAAACCTTGAATATAATAATATGGATGGATACCAAAATATTATTCATCCCATAAACGGAAAAAACATTATTATCAGCATTGATTCTAAGCTAAGTAGAAAAATAAGGATATAACAAAAAAAAAATTAAAAAATATATATTTTATTAACAGTTGTCTGTTCCTAAAGTTAATATTAAACCAAACAAAAAAATATCGTAATATATCGCATGTTTTCAATATAAAAAAATATTTTGTTATCTTATTAAGTAGCAAAGTTTCACAAATGAACAATAGTTTTTAAAATATCCTTTACCGTCATATTTAATTTTGTATTATACCAGACTTGCTTCAATAAACTTCATTATATTAGGGCAGCATAGTGTTGTTTCAGCAAAAAGACGTGGCCATCATATAACCAAATCAACTGATTTAGTAGACAAAAACGTAATGCAGAAGTATGACAGGGCTGTGTCTACTGCAAGGACACTTGAATAAACAGGTCTGTCAGACACTAGTAAATGCTGAGGAAGACAGTACCATAAAACGGCGGAACATATATTATGCCACCCTTTTATATCGCAGATACTCATTCCTAGGATGGTTGTACGTTAGATTATCCATTCTAACGGAAAAACCAGACCTCTCGATATCTGAAATTATGAATATCACAAAAGCACTAGGACCTGATGCACACTGGAATAAACCTATGATCGGTGCGGCCTATGATCAGTGCATCCTGCACCGCCAAACTAACCTAACCTCACCTAAGAAGCGTCCTTGAAATTATTATTGTGTAATACATAATACATTACGGCAATGTCAGCTGTTGTCATTTATGCTACGTTCTAACTAAATGGCTTTTGAAAAATGACTCAAATTATTTTTATAGGATAACTATCGATAAGGAATGCCCACCTTAACTTTTATCGTTTGGTTTGAAAGTTTGTTAACAGCATGATTTAAATTTCCTTTTGATATAATCCTTATGCATCCCCAAATTACTATGGACGACTACCTAAATATTTTTACTGAAAAGACATCAAATTCAAAAAATGAAAATGCCCACCTCAATTCGTTTTTGTTTGGTCTGAAAGATTTTTACAGGATGCCTCAATCATCTTCTTTTTATACACTACACATGTATCCCCAAATGACTTCGGACGACTATAAAATTAATGGATAGCCAGAAAAAAAATGCTCACTTCAGTTATTTTTTGATCCTTTAGATTTTTTTACAGGATGGCAATATACAATACAACCATGCGCTGTCAACAAACACATATTCTCATTAATACCAATAATGACATGTCAAAATTTCGTGTCATATATTATAAATTTATTTAATAATTACAAATAAATATTATAACAATTGCTTGGTTATTGTCTTTGTTGTTTAAAGTATGTATCGGAAAGCGTTCTGCCAAATGAGCTACTACATTGTTTGATAAAAAATCTGAAATAACTGCTTAACCCCTTCGTTATTATGAACTATTGTCATTATGATTAGACTTATAATATTTTCATTTTTTAAAATCTATTTTTGTCCCGTTGGTAAGAAAAACTCTATCCTGATATAATTTAAAAAAAACATAAACCTTTAAAAAATGAAAATAACAGGCCATTATAAGCTTTCAATTGATATACAGCTATCAAAAAATATTCCTATACTATTTTTCTATAATCTTAAATATGTATTGTTTATTTCCAGAGATTTACTATAATCTCGACCTCAATTGACGCCTGACCTCGAGTTATCATGTCTAAACACATTGCTCGCCGGCCGTGTTGCGCATCGTCCGCCGGCAATACAGTACTATATATAATATACATATATATATATATATATATATATAATATAAATATACAAACATCAGACACATACCAATAGTGACGTATAAGATCAAATGTGCGCGCTCGCACAGCGACTTGATCATCACGTCTTCTTCGTCGCTTTAATGTTTAATCGATAGCATCTTGACGGTGCACCTCCGACCGTGCGCTCGGCGCATATATTTAATTGCGTGATTGACATTGGGGCAAAACAGTTTTCGAACACACAGTCACACTCTCATGAATATTGGATGAGCTTCGGCAGCAGCAGCAAGAGCAGCAGCAGCCAGCATCCAGCGATAAAAATCATTCAAACTTTTAACTGCTCGATTGCGCTTGCGCTGCGTGTGGAACTGTGTGCGCGACGTCTGTCTCTTGCTGTGCGCACGCCGAGCATCGAGCGTATAACATTACCATTATATTAACTATATGTATTCGCGAGGCGAGCGAATAAGAAATAAAGCTCCATAAAATGTATTGTAACGTTATTCCAATAACCGAATTCAAGATTCATATCAAGATATAACCATATTTATATCAATTTATGCACGCGCACACAAGCATCTTTATAAATCGTTCATATAAATTTAATATCTTATCGTCTTGAAAATGTTCTGGCTGATGTTGTATATATACATTCATGTGAGTGCATCGCATCGTACATATGCACAAAATAAGATTGATATTTATCGCAAAATGCATTCTCCACTTTAGGTATGCGCATTTTGTACGCTTTGTACGTCTAGCGATGCATGCATAAGATGATGATGCTGCTGCTGCTGTTCGCATCAAAAATGCGCGCGACATGCGCGTATGCAAGCGAGTGCACGCGCTGCACTAACGGATGTTTATACTATATAGTATATACTTGGCGTACAGAGATTGTTGTATGTGATTTGTTCAGACAGTTTGATGGTTATCTGCCATGATGTGCCGCATGTGTAATTGTGCATTGAGATTGGGAATATTCATTTTATACGGTCATTAAATTATATGGATGTTTATGGATAAATATAGGAACATCTCTCCGCTCTAAGAACATTGTATGTATAACTGAATTAGTAATTGGCAGCGATAGGAATATATGTGACATTTTTTTAATCCGAAAGCGTCACAGTTTTAGTCAGAATCGTTGAAATCACCTTAGAAAGTACCATGCATGCGGTTTTAAGGTAAAAATGAACAAATGTATAGCAAACATAAATATTAAAATATGTTTATACAGTCAAGCTGTGCTCCAAAAAATAGAAGTCAAAATTATAAAAAATGCCTCGACTTTCTACTTATCAACCAAAAACAACTTTGAGCTAATAGATACCGGGTCACTCGGGCATATCTGGAAATCCGATAGCCGATGAAATACCTCGAAACGGATCAATCATTAACCTGTATGGACCAGAGCAAGCAGTTTAGATCTTAAACTTTACAGTTCGCGCGGAGAAACTCTATGGACAGAATCTTATGAATACCGACAATCAAAAGACTTCATCAGAAGTCCTTCAGATTGTCAGGTAGCAATATACCTCATAAATGGTTAAACTACGGTGCAGAACGTTGAAGAGCCTTTTTAACGCGTGAAATGGAAGAGGTCCATCAGAGGAGACGCACTACACATGTGAATGTTCTGCGACCCTAATATTTGTTAAATATAATAATTAATCAGTTTAGATTTTATCGGCACTATAGAAAATTACCATTTGTGGGATACACCGAAGTTAATTCCTTTGATAATACATCATCCCTCAATTTCAGTACAAAATTTTTAATAATTTCATGTTTTTTTCTCCTTTCTGATTCAAAGTAAAAAAAATCGTCCATTAAAAACCTCTGATATTTTCTTTGGGATTTGTATATATTCAAAAGCATTTATGTTCTCTAAATATTCTATAGATTTTTTTTAATGTTTCGTAAGTACTGTGTCTCTTACGCTAAAATGTCCTACAATTCAGATTGAGAGATTAAATATGTCTATATATAAGACCTAAAATTAGCAAATAACAATTCTAGTAATTTCCTTGTGTTCAGAAAAATCAATAAAGTGACTGGTGTGACTGGTCTGTCACCATTCAATAAAAAATAATAAAAAGAAGAAAATAAAAAAAAGAATAAGGAGAATAAAGTTTTATTTAAAAAAAGAATAATTGCAAAAAAAAAACTATTTTATGTTTAGTTGAACAATTTTTCTTAATCAATAATTATAAATTTTAAAGTTGTTATTATTTTTATAAAAATAGAAATGAGCTTGAATAAAAAAACTATCTTTAAAGAGGGCGTAATAACACAAATCTACAATAAATTGTTACACTCCAAAATTATTTATTAGCAAGATTCTAGTCGAATTTCTTTTTTCAAAATATCCATTTTTTTATTATTTATTATTGTATATTACTTAATTTTTTGCAATTTGTTGCTGGTTTTCAACAATCTATTTTCGTTTAGATTTTTTGTTTCATTTTCTGAGTCTAAGACGTTGTCCTGACATTGCGCACATAACCAAAAATTTTGACAAATTGCAAAATTTTCAATTGGTTTATAACACAAAAAACGGATTTGTGATAGAGGAAATTATATCAAAAAAATAAAAAAGGAGGTGTGAGAGTGGGAACCCTGCAAAAGTCTCGTAAATCAAGTTGTTTATTAAAAGAGTTATTTTGTTGTAGTTATTTATTTGATGAAGACAATTTTGGTTTAGCTTAAGAAATGTCTTTTTTAAAGAGGAAAATAATCGAAAATTATGAAAGGTTACATTGTTATCAAAAATATTTTGAATTGATATTGAAAATAAAGCTGGTATTATTTTCAGATCATTACTGATTTTGACTGAAGAAACCAATTCTCTAAATAGTGATTACTCTGATGCCACAGATTTTCTAACCAATTAGGTTTACCTGCTATGGTAATTAACCCTGCGATGGTTATAAAAACCATTTTAATAGTTAAATTAAATGATTGCTGGTTTAAAAAAATAATAACCATCGGATGGTTATTTTAACCATTTTTGTCCGGTCTCTCAGTGTAGTGTGTTTATCAAATTACGTTTAATTATTATTAGTAAATCGATGGATGTGTCACGGCATTTGAAATATTGTAATTCTGCTTAGAATTGAATCGAGTGATTCTTCTTAAGCCAGTCAATAAAAAAGCGCAGATGTCCTAGGCTGTCAATGCTATTTCCGCTTAATTCATAAAATTATGATTGTGACATAAAGTGATTATCGGGGTGTCTTGGCTCAAAATGAAGCTCGTCGTTTTTTGTTTTGTTTTGGCTTTGTACTTTGCTATGCTTTTCAATAAAACCTGAACCAGTATTACTAAAGTCACGAATCGTTGAGATTTGAGACCTTGGTAATAGAGTGGCGCATTGACATCGAACTTCAACAAATAAATTGGGTGCAGACGTTACACGTACACCGTTTACAAGCTCTCATCGCCCATACACATCCACAAAATACAATACGATGTCTGTCAAAATAAGGGAATGTGAATTTGCGACAATATTCGGTGGTAAATGCGCACTATATATATATTTTTTATGTCTTGCAAGTCAATGCGTCGCGCGGGCGACTGACGCAGAGTTTGGGCGGCGGGTGTGAGATTTATACGACCGCGCAATAAAAACCAATAGGGAGAACATAAAAACTTCAAGTGTCATGATTTTTATGAGAAAACTTTTATGAACATTTCAGCATTTTCTTCGGGTGTACGAGCACTCACAAATATACTGTATATCCATCCTAACACACACACACACACAAGTGATTTATATCTTATTTTTTTTTGGTGTGTGAGCGAGTACGGCGACACAGGATTTTTATTGCTAACCATTTTGTTCCTTTTTTTGTGTGCGCCCCATAAATGATTCGGGTTTATCGTCAGCAGCAGCCACCTCATTTTCGGGACACAATTTTGTGTGTATTACCATTTTGCTCCATAAAGCGTTTTTTCTTTCTTTCTTTCTCTCTTCTATACGTTTTGGCAAATAAAGGCGGGTAATTTGCAAAAAGTGTATATAGTTCACGTTCACGATATATATATTATACATGTATATAAATAAATAGCCAGAGAAAAGCACTCACCTTATCATCGTCTCCTTCACTATCACACTGCAATGAAAAAGAAGAAAATTGGTTTTAGTATATTGTGTTTTATTGTTATTGCTTATTGCGGTTAAAGGGTGTCATATGGTGCGGTTAAAATGTATATATATATATACGAGTATAGTAGATTTCAAACGTGCACGTGTGTGTATCGAGGGTTATCCAATCAACAGTCAGTCATTGACAATTTCAGAAAACAAAAGAAAAAGAAAAAGGTTTTTTGAATCATTGAACGAGTTTGCGTCATCATTACATCTACTTGAAATTTATGTAAATACTTACGATATATCCTTTGCCGGAACTACATCTACTACTTGCCTGAAATTCAAAACAAACAAAGATGTATTAAACAGGGCTGACCTTTTAAATGTCTATCGAGTAAAACCGTATAATATATAATATATGGCTTTGTACTTATACAAATAAATGTAAAATAATAAAACAAAAACATTGCCCTGACAAATAATGCTATAGAATAGAATCTGTGAGAGTACCAAAAAACGAACCCGAACCAAAACACCGGATATTCTTTTTCGAAAAGACAGATTAAGCTATGGATTATATATTTGCATGTGCACTTACATCGCTAAGTCGGTCCCTCGAGCTGTCCGCATCCCTCGGTGCAACCGATGAAGTGGTCAGTCTCTCCGACGCTCGTCCGCTGTCATCGGACGTTCCAGGATCATTTGCTAATGTTAATGAGCTCTGAAAGAAACGCAAATGAAACACCCCGTTAATGACAACTTAGTTACATATCTACTACACAATCTCAAATTGAAATCAATATTAAATACTAAGCTCAAATAGTCTCTATTGTATTATACTTTTTTTGTGACAAAAATTATGTATGGTAACAAAAATGTATTTATTGTAACAAAAATAAAATAAATGTTCAAATAAGATTTTTTAATTTAAATTTATTTTGCGGGAAAAATATTAATTTCGTAATAAGAGCAACAACCTACAGCTACAATACATCCCTTATCAGGTTTGTTTTTGGGAGAGGGCCATAAAGTGAACTGCTATCCATTAAAGAAATAGTGTAAAAAAGTGTGACAAAAAAAACAATAATTGTACCCAAAATAAATAGCAAAAGTAAATGTACCCAAGTAAATAGAAAAATATCACCAAAATTAATCAAAAATGTACCCAAATATATATAAATGCACGTACAATTTTTATTTGTAACTATATTTTTTTTTGGTTTCCATTTTATTAGTAACATTTTTTGGTGGCACAAATTGTTTTATATATTTTGGAAACAATACTTTTTAAAATGGAACGATTTATTTTAACTCAATAAAATATGTTGAAGTAGGAGAGGTTTTTCCAATCACTTATTTTTTATTTATTCTATTATCAATTATGCACTCACTTAATTATTATACTAACTAATGCACATATTTTCTTTTAGCATTAGGCCTTACCTAATTATTTAAATTTAAATATGTCATCTCTACGATTGACTTGTAACTAAGGCTTAAAACTTATTATTATTATTAAGAAAACAGATGTCCCCTCATTTATTTAAGGTCACATTTCAAATTAAAATCCAGAAAACCTTATTTCTTCTCTATTTTTTTCTAGAGGGCCTCATTTTTAAAAAATAAAGTATTAACAAGCTAGAAAATAGTAAGAAAAATCCATAGACAGATTCTTTTGGACAATAAAATAGCAGTATCTTCGTGTTTTAAAAAAATATCCTTTTTACCTCTAAAAATACATGGTAAAAACATATAAAACTAAAAATATTATCCATATTCATTTGGATGATTTTTTTTTGTAATTTGAAGTAAATAAATTATTATTTATTTTAGACCTCTAACAGATTAGCAACGAAGGCCCAATTTTCAATTATTACGAAAAGTACTTTGAGAAAACAAAAAAATATATTACAATAAAGCTTTTTTAAAGCACCAATTAATGTTGCGCTAAATTGGACAAACATTTATAAAATAAAAACTTGTCCCCAATTACACGTTTAATTTTTATTAAAACCAATTTAAATTACACGTCAAAAATACACGATAAAATCTTCTTCGAATCATGATTTGTAATATTTTTGAAAAGATTTTTGTTTATCAAATTTTCTTGGGCATATTATTTGGCTGATCAATTATGTTATTGGAACGTTTTTTTACAATGTGATCAGTTATTTTTAGATGCATATTTATTTATATTTTTTTAGGAGCATATTTTTTTTTGAGAGCGATCTTTTTTATGCCTTAAATAATTGTTGCAGATCTGCCTTCAGCGACTACTGTTTTTTTGCAGATCTCAAAAAGATGCTCCAGAGAAGGTGATTTGGCTCGAATGAGGTGGTGATTGCCAAAACTAAAGCCTATTTTGAGGCCAAATACAAATAGTTTTACAAAACAGGTATCGAAAAGTTAAAACGTCGCTGGGCTGATTATATTAGCCTAAAAGAAAACTACGGGGACTTATTGACCTATAAACTATATAAATAACATAATAAAAATTGAAATTTTTATTTATACCTGCCGCCGGCTCCTATCTCTGATAAACATCGTGTAACGTGTAATACATATATAGTATAAATATTGAATAAAATATACTATATACAAATCTTGCAGCTAGAACTTTTCCGGAATAGCATTAAAATAATTTTCTTTGCAGAACTACTGAAATAACAATAAATCTCGCTAACATAATATTAAAGTTGACACATTTCACATTGAACTTATTCGCTACTCTCGAACTCTGGCGCTGGTCTATTATATACACAATCTACACAAATGCCACCGAACTACATATAATATTCTCGAGTTAAGAATACGACGACGATGTCGACGAATACGACGAAGACGACGACGACGATATCATAACTTTTGTGCGAAAAACAAATAATATAAAGAGAAGAACTTCTTTTGTTTCCTTGTGTATTCGCGCGGAGAACCATTTGTGGCAAACATTCCGATTTATTGTGTGCGCCAGAGCCAGAGCGCGGGCTCGGCAGCTTTTACGGAAATCCATTCTACTATTTTTTTATCGGTGCTGCTCCTTCGTGTACTACACTGTACGTTTATAGTGTAGGTGGTGTGGTGTGGGTATGTGTGGTTAAGTATATATATATATGTGTGTGTGTGTGTGTGGCAATATAAAGCCAAGATGAAGAACCGTATCCGATGGAGGTGCGGGAACGGGGGTGGCGCATGTAAAAGGCAAGGACGAGTGGATATCGCAACCGAGATAATGCGTTTAAATGTTTAATGTGATACGGTTTCGTATAATAAAAGCATTATCCTGATTAAGGTAAATAATGTGCCCACTGTTAAGTGAGTAAGTGTAATTACGCAGAGATTATTTATATGAATGTGTGTTTTTTTTTTGTTTCACGTCTGAGCAACAATGCCGGTGTAAGCCAATTATAAGCAGCTTATAGAAAGCTTAGTAATTACAACGAAATAAAGTCTGTGCAAATACCAAAGCTTATGTTATTTTTATATATCTTCACAAATGAATAGAATAAATATATTATAAATAAGAAAAACATCTCTAAAAGAATTCAATCCCATCAATTTGAAATGCTCTGAGTGCACTTTGTAAACCTATATAAATAAACATACATACATATGCAATATATATATATACATTATACACAGACAAATTGATAGCGGTTGCTCCAGGAAAATGCAAAGGAAATAATGGTATGTGTGCGCGCACCCGATAATATGCAAAAGGTTTCGCAAAGAATTGTAGAAGTTTTGTGTATGTATAATGACATGCTTTTGTGGAAGATATTTATATATATATGTATAAAGTTCACGTTTTATGCAGTTTTCGTTCTTGGGATTTGCAACACAAACAAACCAAAGAATACTCGTATATAGCTGCACATTGCGAAAAACGAAAATAGTATTACGATGAATTTAGATAGAGCGCGCGATGCGGTGCACTCAGTTTTATGCATGCATGCGTTATGATAATGTCAACAAACACATACACAAACACAAAATGAAACACACACACAAACAATATGTGTTTACTGTGAATGGGATTTATGAAGTGTACAATTGAACTCACCAGAAGGAAGAGCTCACACACAGTGGAGCGTATTGTATAACAGGCGATTTAAAAGATATTTTGTTTATTTTATAAAAGCTCAAAGAAATTATATAACTACAATATGTAACTTAAATTTTAAAACTTTGATTGAGCTTTTTATTTGTTATCCATTCAATATACAAAATATAGAAATAAATGCTACTAAAATGCTATACTATATAATTTAGTTAAGAAGCCAAGGTTCAACACTTGACCACGAGGAAGACCAAGGTGCAGATGGATGGATAATATTACATCTGCCCTGGGAAGTCTGTTCGTGATTGAACCGTCAAAGCTCGTGACCGTCCAAACTTTAGAAGGGAAGCTGTGGAAGCGGCCATGACCGAGCTGCGTTGTAGTGACACATTAAGAAGACGAAGCCAATTCCATATAAATATCTTTGTTTTACGCCCTCCTCTATCAAAAAAAAAAAATTATGTAGAAAATTTTGCTGCACCGATATTTGTGCAGTATTTTTTCCTTTTTTTGGCTAACTAAGTAAACTTTTAAAAAGAAGCAAATAATAACTAGCAAACAAAAAACCGTAATATTTAATTTTTGTGGAAAGATTTAATTATGCCAGTTTAACATACACTAAATGGCAGCCTTCTGTAATTTAAGAATTACCACCATTTGAGGGTTCAAACAAAAACAAAAAAGCAAGCCAAAAACAATTCAGCCACCAAAATAAATACATTTTTTTTCATTTGATCAATTGTTATTAAAATTCTTTCTGCTTTTTGGTAAAGATCATGAACAGTTATTAATTATAGGCATCCAATTTAATATCCATATAATTCAATATTCCCCAACAAATAATTTAAAATCTACCACAAAAAAAAAGTTTGTTAAAAATTCAAAAATGTGCTCGTAATTATATAAAAATGCGCAAATGTGCACCCAAACAAAAACGGTATATATATATATTTAATTATAAATGAATATTAGCATAAAAAACAACAACAATAAAAATACTAGTTTTTTCTGATCATAAGGTTTTTTCTGGAGGTCACATATCGTATTAAAAATATATTAGAAAGAAAGAAATATCACCCTCATAATAAGTTAGTGTATTATTAAAGTTTATTTAAAGGCAAATTAAAAGTGAGGTGGACAGACATGCTATATTAAAAATAATAAAACTTTAAATATACGTTTATTTGACTTTTAATAATAAAAGAAAATAGTTGACTTATAGGAACTACATAGCAAAATTTTAAAAAATAGGTTGTAGTTGCTATAAAATACCAAAGTTTAGTTTAATTAAACTAAAAGTACTTTAATTATACTATACAATTCTCATTCCCATTAAATTGTTTTTAATTTTGTTATTAATTCTGAATGTAAACATGGTTCTAGCGACTTATAATGCTAATATCACACGACTAGCGCAACGCGCAAATAATAAAAACTCAAAAAAATATTCTGGCTACCTTACTTAAAAAATATATGTTTTATGATTTGCTTAACAAAATAAAATTGTCTAAACATTTCTAAAATTTTCTTTTTTGTTCCTAATTTATTATTTCCTTTGTATTTTTTAATTTATATCTATTTTAAAACCTTTTATTTTATACCAAACACCCTTTAACCACCCTTAGAAACGATATTTCGTCAAAATTTGAAAGCCCTTTACCATAATCGCCATATTCTTTAAAAAGCTTTTATTTCAGCTATAAATGAAGATTCCTTTTAAATTAACTATGAATGATGAAACAAATCCCATTCCCATTTAATTGCTATAATTCTGCTATAAATTATGGTAACAATCCCAATAATCCCATTAATCCCTTTAAATTGCATTTAATTAAAAATGGTTCTAGATAAATGAATGTAAAAATGGTTTTAGAGAAATATGAATATTAATTATTATATACTAAATTGGTTATGCACATAAATAGAAAAATTTATAACAATCTAATTTGAGACGTAGAAGCTAATTACATCGATAGTCATTACATACAGTATATTATTACAAGTTACAAAACATATGATTTTTTAGACTTCCTATAATTGGTCATTGCTGTGTATTCGTTCCATATTCTATGCATGGGCATTGCTTTAATAAATCGCAATTACTAACTCCTTATAAAAATATGTCTATACAGGTGTTTCCTCGATATAGAAATATCGTTTATTTGTTGCTATGCATGTGCACTTACAAAAACTGCATTCGTGCTCTGTATATGGTAGCAATTAATATTTCCAGAATGGAGTGAAGATGTCGCGTGCGCACGTGCCCCAAGATTGCTGTTTTAGTATGTAGGTAATATCGTTTCTTACACAATGATAAATATTCTGCAATAATATATATACATACTATTTTATGTTATTCTTATTTTATTTATATTTCTGCCTTCAACACATGGCGCTAGCGTCGCTACCGCAGATAATATTTACATCCCATTTTCCATGAAAATCAACTGCTATGCCAAAAAAATATGTATAAATAATTAAATCCGAGAAACATGATTCACAACATTTCACATTTACAATATGAATAATATCAATCATTATTCCGGTGTTCAATCGCATACCTCAAATTGTCCACTCCAATAACAACACAAATATTTACAGTAACTTCCATTCTCTGTAATTAATTCCTCTTTTTCCAGGCATTTTCATTTTATACGGATATGCACAAAAAATGACTGTTTCGACAAACAAAAAAGAATGATTAATTAGCAAATAAACACACACACACAAAAGCAGGGGCAAAAAAAAATATAATGTTTGTGTGCACGGTGCGCGCAGCCCAGAGAGTGCACTGAAAATGCACGCGACAAAAAAATGCGATTTATTTTTCATATGCACGAATACCAATTTTGCACTCTGTATAATAAATATATATACATACAAAATATCTAAAGCATATATACGCATATATTATATGTATATATGGTATTTTAAATTCTCAGCGTAATAAATTGAAATTTGCAATTCAAAATTCCAGAGCGAACATCGAGCGCGCGCGCGCATAGCAGATTGGTTTTGGTCATTTATACGAAGCGTGTGCACAACAATTATATAATATTCGTGAACCATACTAAAATATACTATATACACACACGCAGATTTATAGCAATAGTCTCCATAATTGAACATGTTTTACCGCGCAAACATGCGCGCCAAAAATGCGAACATATATAGTGTTTTATAAATGAATGCGCTGCGCTGAGTATTTATACCTAAAAAATGTTATCAAAAAATGGCAATTTTATTTATGACAGCCGCTGGACATTTATTTGTTGTAGGATATGCTGTTTTTTTGGACACATAGTGCGGACGCCGAATAATTTAAATATGCTCGGCTTTTCCATCACATTTTTGCCTAATGATTGCAGTATAGAAATATTTGTATGTTCAAACAATATTTAATATGGAATTGTTTTTTTTGTTTTAATTTTCAGAGAATAATGCAATATGCTATTTTTTATTCTGTCCACAAGTTTTTTTAAATTTATTTTTCCTTTTAAAAAAGGTCTGCAAACCAAAGTAACCAATTCCAGTAAAATTTGCTTAAAAATTGCTGTAAATTTGGCCTTAATGTTTGATCCCTATATATGACGTATTTTTAAAGTTTCAACTAAATATCCACTATAATTATAGTCTATTTATTAACATCCTTTATTACAACTATTAAATTGCAAGTTATATCTCGCCTTTTATAAAGTATAACTGTATATTTGCTTTAATTAAGTGTGTTTTAAAGCTTTTCTGTTCCTATATTATATCTTAAATATTACTTTTGAAACATTTGACGGTTATGTTAAAATTGAATTGAAATGAATCATTTTTGAAGTATATTATATTTTTTCTCAAGGGGTTATGTTTCACAATTATTTGGGCACAAAAACGATTTTTGTTTTTTTTTTTTAATTAACATTTTTTGTGACAATATTGTTTTTTTATATAAATAACAGTAATGAATATACAAAAAAAGATCCTCTGCTATAGCAAATAGCACATAGATTCTAAAGGACAGGCGTGAGAATAATAGGATTTATTCCTCCCATTGATCTTATCAGAATTCGGATCAGATTTATGCAGTTGAAATTGAGTTTTTTTTTGCAGACGAATGCAGATAATTTATGTCATGAAAGAGCAGACTTTCATCCTATTCCCTAAATTTAGTCTTTTTTGGGGTGATTGAGAGATAGCATTATGTCTACAGACACGGACCTTCTGGCTTATTCAAACCGGTATATTTTGAGCTAATTAAAACCGTTACTATAAACATCTGAACTTTATATGTCCATTGACATTATGTCCGTTAAAATCTAAAATATAAAGTCTATGATGGAATAACATGGAAGCTTGACACATAAGAAAGAAAAAAAGATTTTTTTTATGACTATATCTTCAGCTCCGCAATTTTGTATTAAGTCCCAGTTTTCCTCAACAGGCCTCCCACCCTTAAAAAATCCTAAAAAAAGGTTTTAATCAGATAGAAAAGATAAAGCAAATAAAAAGAAGGAAAAAAGTTTAAAAAAATTTATAATGGATTTAGCAGCAAATTGAACAAAAAAATAATATTGGTTACATTTAAAAAAAATAAAAAAGATCTTTTAAGCTCGTACATCTATATATAAAGGAGAATGTTTGTGTGTATATGACTACTACACCAATTAACTGATCATCGTAAAAATTGGTGTATATATGTTTTTAGGCCCGAGGAAGGTTTTGCCGCTATAGTTTTTTCTTTACCGGCCACCAGATGACGCGACCACAATGTTTGGAAAAGGGTAATAAAAATCAGCACACAAAAAAATGCTCACAAAAAATAAAATTAAATCATACCAAAATTTTTTTTTTAATAAAACATGACAGAAATTTGAATATATACAATATACACATTTTTTATATAAAAAGATTAGCGCTGTAGCTATATATGCGCGATAACGTCTATGAATGATGAGAGAAAGTATAATTATAGATTATGGGTTTCTTGAAATTAGTATTATAATGACCTATATATAAATATTTAAATATTTACACATTATGCGCCTCCAAATAGATACCGACGGAGTGGCCGAGAGAATAAATAATATTTTTTTAAATTAAATAATAGTTATTGGCGAAATGCAACGAAGTGTGCGACACTATGCGTGCTATAGTACGTGCTATTCGTCAATAATTTTAAATTATATATTGTATAACATGTATATAAATCAGAGCCTTCTAATTGGAAAATTATAAGTTAAATTTTATTAATCAATTTTCAATTATGATTGGCCCGATTGTTTCTATATACGATAAGAACAGATTTTTATTCTTAAATAAATCTCAAATCCATTTTTTTTATTTCCAAAAAATGAATAACTTGATAATATGTGTGTTTTGTATTATAGGTATATTTTGCTAGAAATCTCCTGATTTATTTAGCACCATTATATAAATTTAGTCATGTACGATGACGACTACAACAATAAAAAAATACCCTTAAATGCCGTCACCAATAATGCTCATTCGAAATTCAGAACTACCGAAATTATGCAACAGACCAGACTTCCCGTTAAAAAAAATCCGAACGCGATTGAAGCAAAAATAATAAGCGGTACATTGAAAGGAGAAGATGAGCTGATTCCGCACATTCATATGACTCTTGCCCTTCAATTTTAAGCGACAGCAGTTTACAGTGCGCATTGCATTTGCAATCACGATCAACAAAGCTGTTAATCGCACTACAATAAAATACTAATAAAATATTAAAATCAGGCGTTACTAAAATAGCGTTGCAACGCCTAAAATTAACGCTCACCGGCGAAGGTAGTGGTTAGGCCCCAGTGCTTTTAAAAAATATACAAATAAATTGCAATAATTACAGTCAAAAGTGTTTGCACAATGAATACAAAACATTTAAGCTTGTGTTACTGTCCATATTCCTCTTATTCTCCCCATCACAAAGAATATGTGTATCACTTTAGAGAATAAAAGTAATAATAGGCCATAAAATGAATGTAAGCAAAACGGCAATCACAACAATAACAACTGTAAAGAATAATCATTCTCAAGAGGGCTCGCACTTAACAATTTAGACACTCTGCGAATTAATATTTATATTATATTATCTGAGTGTCGGCACTAAATTAGATACGTTGCAAGAGAGGTTTGCCATTCCAAAAACACATTAAAACGTATGCATGCATATACAAAAGCCGCATCGCGTTCGTACATTTATTATGTATATATAAAGAGAAGTATATATACACATTTATGTGAGATCACCGACCCATGAAATAACAACAAACCAATCCACTCACACACACAATCACACGTATTCAGTATTTACGTATTCTGCTAAAGGTATATTACATGCACGATTAAAACTCATCCCATAAAATATTCATTGTGCTCTTTCATATACGAAAATATACCGCAAATGTACACATGCAATATCCGAAAGACAAACGTAGACTGATTCAAACTCAAAGAATCACTTTGTCTTATGTTAGTATATTTATAAGACAGCAGCTGTTTGCGGAGAATCTCCGTTGGAGACGGTCTGACTGCCACAGCTGACTAGCCGGTACTGCTGCAAGTCTGCAAGCAACAGTAAAATCCTAAAATCCAATATGGAAGCCGCAACGAAGTGTGAGAGAAGACACAGCATGAGCACACACAAGAAAGAGAAACACGAACAGCTGCTACCACGATTCTGCGCGCTTTTCACAATACACATGGCGGCTGTACGATATACAATATAAAATTATATATACATGTATGTGTGTGCACAATACGAACGCCAGAGTGTGTATAGTGTATACACAATATAATATATATTATTAAAAATGAAAAGCAGTTCCATCTGAGAGAAACTTTGCGAAACAGCAAACACTGAACTTGCGGTCGGTGGGTTTGTGCGCGCGCAGGTATTCTGAGTTTCGTGATGAAAATTACTTGTTAAAATTCATTTCACATTTTAATTGAATAATACTATAGACTAATTACAATTTAATTGAAGTGTAATATTTAATTGTGTATA
Organism: Bolitophila cinerea; assembly: GCA_010015015.2. Lineage (NCBI taxonomy): Eukaryota > Metazoa > Arthropoda > Insecta > Diptera > Mycetophilidae > Bolitophila > Bolitophila cinerea. The sequence goes on along the minus strand of JAAAKO020080711.1, from coordinate 9,200 downwards.
TATGCCCTAAATACAATTATTAAAATACACGTCCTTTAACACAGAAAACATGATTATCCGTGTCAAATCTTTAAATTTATATTAAAATTGAATTTCAGCGATTAAAAACAAATCGCTCGTTTTTTCCCCGTGTATCATTTAATATAAAAAATACATAAAAACACGTAGAGTAAAAAAACTGAACTAAAAAGCATGAAATATAAAAGCATGCATTATAAAAACATTGAACCTGTGTTTAATGTGGGTGATAGAAAATTGATTTTAACGAGTACATATAGGGTTGTAAAAGCACACAATCTAAAAGCAAGTAAACTAAAAGCAGTGCAGCACACATCGTCAAATTATTTAACGCAGCACAAGCGCGCATCGTCACAACCATGTAGCGTCACATTATTTAACATCAAAAAAAAAACGGAGCGTCAAAAGCATGTACCGTAACAAACACACATAGTCACAAACATGTACGATCAATAATATTTCACACAAAAATAGAGATTTATAAATATTTACAGTGTACATTTTGACACTTCTTTTTGAGTAAATAATGAGTGCGTTTAACGATTCTGTAATACTTAGCATTATTTAAAACAAAAAACATATTCGTATAATATTTCACAATTTATGCAAACTTCACTGTTTTTGATGCTACATGCTTGTGACGCTACATGTAGTTGACGCTACATATCGCACTCAGAATGGCGAAGCGTAGCGGAAAAAATTGAAACGTGTTTTTAGTGCTTAGTGGCTCTGCATGACAGAGTCGCTCACAGCAGATAACAAATCTTATATTGCATCAAATTGGTTGGCAAAAAAACAACAAATGACTAATATATTATCCACATTACAGTTATTTACCCTATTTACAAATCGGTGTGCATTTTTTTCTAAAATCTCCAAATGGTGCCAAATGAAAATCTTTCAAGCTATATACAATTATCACTAGAACTAATTGGCATGTCATTTAACATAAATGCTCCATTTGAACATTTTTTAAAAATATTGGTAAAATGGCAAACAAGTATTGACAAAATGTTTTGTAGCGCAAGTCTGTAAGACAAACCGAATAAATGAATTACGGCATTCAAAAATATCATGTGGTAATATGTGTGTGAGACCAAAATTTTACAGTCGTAAGAGAAACTAAAATATACATTTACCTTGTTCTCCCTTCACTAGAAAAACTATTAAAGATTGTTGTCTACCATAGTTTTCGTTTATCATCATTCATCACTATTAAATGTACCAATCAATCCTTACCTTGCTACACAAAAAAACGAGAGCTCCTCCAGATCCCAAAACGGAAAGTTCGTTGGGTGTTATTTACACCCTTGAGGGGCGAGGGGTCAATTGTTTTATAAAATTCTAGTTTTAAGGCGTTTTAAGTAGGGGTTGAATTTAGAAGTGTGGATTGTTTGGTATGGATTGAAAAAAGCCCAGGAGTGCTATCGCCCTTCATTGTATTACTTTTATCCTCGAAATCAATACATATCATATTGTTCATTCAAAATTCCATTTACCCTCAATCCCATAATTAAAAACACATGTTAAACAGTTTTTGATCCCTGCTGCCCGCTAGAAGGGTCAAAATCATTAATTTCCTCATTTTAAACTTTACTTAAAACACTTTTAACTTAAATTCAGCAAAATCTAATCAAAGTGACAATGCGATATTTTAAATATCAAAAAAGCGTGATACAGGCATTATTGCTCCATAGATTGCTTATCGTGGAACGCAACTTGCTTTAATATATTACATTTTTGCATTCTCAAAAGAAATTGTATAAAAAGAACTGACTTTCGACCGTTTTAAAGCCGTTAAATTATCATCGTAAACGTTTTTTTTTTATTTTCCTGCAGCGCAAGTCTGTAAGAAAAATCGGAACGAATTGAGATACCTTTCTTGCGCCTGTAAAATATAACCTCACATGTATAAGACCATAATTTTATTATATTATTATATACAAAAAAATTATATACAAAAAATAATATATATTTCTTCTATCTATAACTATATATTATGTAAGATTCGCTATTGTGTCTTGAATCTTTTTATTTATATCGAATTTATATACTGGGATTGATTACGACCAACGTCGAAAAAGTTAAGCAATATCCTTACGTAATGATTGTAAGGAGTATTTAGAAAGCGGTAAAATACCAAAAAATTGTGTGAATGTCGACTGGGGGAAATTCTTTAAAATCAAATTATTAAAATTATGTTTTCATTGTACTTTTTTACCTTTTTATAAGTCAAAGTAGACAACGGGGCCAGCATCGCCTGGGTAAAATTATTGCCATCACCTCTAATCTTGTATGTCACATATATTGTCATCATAATTTTGTGTACAATAAAAAAATCAAAAAGATTCAAAACACTTCTCGTACACCCTGTGTGCAATGTTACCAACCGAAGAGCGAAACGTCATCTTTGCGACACGACAAATGACGATCGTTCACCGTTTGCGTTCACGTTCAGTCAAACTATCTGCGTGAAGTGCGCTCGGGCTCGCAGCCGCGTTATTATTATTGTTTCTTCCATTGTGTGTTTGTTTGTTTGTGTATGTGCAATTTGTTTGCGTGTTGCCGGCGGCCCTTGACCCCAATATTTGTTTGTCGTTAAAATTTTCCCAGAGATTTTCACAACGAGGTTTGCTATTTTATTGCAAGTTTTCCACTTTTAACTAGTGTGTATATAATTGAAGCAAACTTGCGTTGTGCAGGGTGCACACTGCACGCTAAACGGCACCATTCACAATCTGAAGGCTATGTGATATGTGAAAGTTATATGAAAAAAAAAAAAAAATACATCAGCTAATGCTATTCTATAATTAATTAGTAGATAATATTATAATTGCATTTATCTTGATTCTAAATCCAAAGTAAAACAAATTCAGGTACATAATATGCATAAAAATTAGGTTATGTTTGCTTATGAGGGATACATTATTTTGACGTTTACGGCTAAAAATAAAAACAGACACAACCAAAAAATAACTTTTCTGATCCGTAGACAACAATTTAATTTAATTATACATTTTTATAATAATACTATCAACAACAATTTGAGGATAAATCTTATTATTAAAAAATAGGATTAAATAAAGTTGTTCCAAAAAAATAATTATTTTTTCGTTTGAGACATTTTAGCTCTTCTATATTAGCCTGTGTATTTTTGTTTTTTGTTTTTAATTTGTGTGTACATTTTTTTAAATTTTAGTACTTGTTCAATTTCCAGAAATGAGTCACTAAACACATCGCTTCACAAAATGATGGACAAAACCGAAATAATTGAGTTGACGCCAACAGATGAATCTTCCACTTCGGTGATAAAGAGAACCCCACCGTCGTTGTCTTCATCGAATGGAGATGCCGCTACTGCATCAGCCACCGCCGTCATTACCACCAACAAGTTATCATCATTGTCCAACGGAGGCGCTTCACTTTTTACCGAGGACATTGACGATATGGGACTGCTTGTCTACTCGGACAGTGAAGATGATGTCGCCATTAAAGACGATCAAGGTAAGTGCAACAATAAAAATGTACGCTAATTCTTTTGAAATCTATTTTAATAATTGTATGTTTTTCACCGTACACAGAAGAATCAAAAAAACTCAATCTTAAAAATGGAACCGTTTCAAATGGACTGTCTGAGAATAAAACACAACACAAAACAATTGGCAACAGTCCACAAAAACAACGACCACTGTCGAACGGCTGCGACTTGGACGTGGACGACATCTCAGAGGACAGTTTCGTGAGTACAACGTTTTCGTCACCCACGATTACTAAACGTGTCATCGCAAGCAATGGTAGTTTAAAAATAGATCAACAGCAAGCTAATTCCGATATGGATAATTTCTCGGATGCATTGTCTGAGCTGGAGCGCACCGAGGAGGATCTAAAGTCGTCATTGTTGTCATCGGCGCCACCGGAGAAAAGTAATGCGGTGGTGAATCTGCAAAATCAACTGGATGAAATATTGTCGAGTGATGAGGATGAAAATGAGACTACTTTAACTTTGCCGGCCTCGACGTCGCATCTGGAGGATATTTTGTCCAGTGACGAAGATGATTATAAGACGAAAGTTGTTGTTGGTTCAGGTGCATCCGCTGCTGATGACTCTGAAGTAGTGATATTGGAATTGAGCTCGGATGAGTCAATGGATGCGACCGTCGAGGAGACGAAAGTATCTGATACAGTCGATCTGGACAGTAGCAAAGCGACGTCCATTGCTAATGGTGTTGAGCATTCAAGAGAGTTGATTCGGGATGAAATCGGCGATCCTGTTGAAATAACCTCTGTAAAAGTCGATGTAGTACAAGAGAAACTAAGCGAAAAGAATGAAAATACTGAAGAACTGATTGAAATCAAAGAAATCGCAGCAGAACGACAAAATAAATCGAAAGCACTGATCGAAGAAAAGGATATTCTAGAAGATTTATGTAAAAAAACAGATAATTTTAAAGAACTGAACGAAGACAATTTAATCGCAGAGAAACCAAACATATTACTAGAAATTGCTAAACGATCTGATGAATCTGCTGCAGACAAAATCACAGAGATCGCCGAAAAAATAATAGTGGAAGATGATGATGAGCCAATGTTGCTCGACGAGACTAATTCGCCACTGCAAGCCTCTGAGGAAGCAGTCGATACTAGTCTAATGTCGATTGAGGAAGATTATATCGAAAATAAGTCACCTTTTAAAGAAACTATTGAAAACAGCAGAATGGTACTGGATGACACCCCAGAAAAACCGTCCGCATTTAGCGAACCCATTGAAATGAGTCCTTCAATTGACGCCGACGTCGACGCTATAGAAATATCCGCCGACAAAACTAAACCAGCCGACCCCGAAAACTCGACAAATGAAATTCGACTGCCAACATCCGTTTGTATGCAGCTAGAAGAAGTGCTGCCAGTAACAACTGGCAGCCTCGACACGGCGGAAGAGGTTGCCATGCAAATAGTCGATGAATGCGAGAGTCTCGGAGAAGATGACGAGTTACTGCTGGCTGATGTTGATGGAGAACTTCTAGAGGGCAGTATGTTACTCGAAGAGAATGAACTGCTTGAGGAGACTACGGCTGAAGAGAAAATTTGCGATAAAGAGAAATTTTCTGTTGCAGAGAAAAGTTTCGCTAAAGATGAAACTGCGGTAGAAAAAACTTCGACTGAAGTGATACGTATTGAAGAAGATAAAAACGCGGTAGAAAAATATTCCACTGAAGAGAAACGTTTCGAAGGAGATAAAACCGCTGATGAGAAGTCTCCCGTCGTAGAGGAAACGAATAACGCAAATGCAGATGAAAATCGGAGCATTATTGGTAGTAAGTCCGTAGACACTGCGGAGCTTAAAGTTCTTGACAGTGAACTACTCGATGGCGATACTTTACTCGAAGAGGAGACTTCTTTTGATGGGAAAGCTTTCGATGTAGAGTCTAATTCCGAAGTAGCGAAAAATTCCGTCGAAGAGAATATTTCCGCCGAAGAAAAAATAGTTGTTGAGGAAACTTTTATCGATGAGAATATCACATCCTCTGAAGATAAATCTTCCACCGAAGAAAGATCATTTGCCAAAAGAATTTCTTCTACTGAAGAGAATCTATCCGCCGAGGGAAAATCTTCAACTGAAGAGATATCATCCGTCGAACAGAAATCATACGTCAAAGAGAAATCTTTCACTGAAGATAAATCTGCTACTGAAAACAAATCATCCGTCAAAGATAAATATTTCACTGAAGAGAAATCAACAGCGGAAGAAAAATCATCCGCCGTAGAGAAATGTTTTACGTTACTCAAACAGACCAAACTGCTTGAGGACAGTACCGCTGAAGTTGTCTCCACCACTTTCGAAGAGCAAACCCTGAGCGAAATTGACGCGGATGCATTGGTTCAAATGCCGGGCATTGTAAGTAGTGTGTCTGTGGACCAGACAGAGACATTACCCAGTGATGAGTTGCCTAAGGCGTTTGCTGGTAAAGCCATAGCAGAGAACAGTGGTGAGTTTATATGTTCATATATAAAATATTTTTTTGGAATTAATAATTAATTTACAGAAAAAAGTTTTACAAAAAATTTACTTCTGAAATTTTAAATTATTTCTATAAATATAAAATTATTCCAATTTAAATTTTCAGATAAATAATCGAAAATATTTTTTATATTTTTTTAATAAAAAAAAACAGTTTTAAATTCTGCAGTTTTAAATATTGGTTATATTCAAAACATGTATGTTTTTTTCACTTAAAACAAAATTTTGTCCACCTATTTGTCACCTATGTAGATGGAAATCTTTTTAGGCTCAAAATACTAGTTAAACGATTTATTGGGACTACTGCTTGATTAACTTGATTTGAAATTTAAAAAAAAACAATAAGAAAGATTTAAGTTGGAATTCATGCAGATGCCAATATTTTTTTGCAAAAACTAAAACAAAGCAGGAGTATGTTGACAGCTTTTAGGTGTGAGCGAAACAAAATTTGACTTATGCCTTTCTAATTTTCATGTTTCATACATCAAATCAAATAAAACTTTCTGAAACAATATTAAATCTTTAATTAGCAGACAAATAATAATAATTTTCCTTTTTTAATATCGTCATAAAAAATTAACCCAAACTTCTAGAAACCCATAGCTAGATTTGTAAGAGAGCAGGATTCTGTCTCGTACTTTCTATGATTTATAATTCACTCCGTTCAGTGAACTTCCTATAAACATCTCGACGAAGTTTGCAAATTACTTTAGTCTTAATTATAGACATTTCAATCTGCTGATGTGTAGAGACGGGCATTGACAGAGGCTCTTATGTCTTGGAGTCCAAGTTGCATTCCCTAAATAACGGTTCAGTCAAAGTCTCTGAGTTTGTGAAGAGTTCCTGAACAGTTTCCTAAAAGAATTTATGTTAGTATTTTTAAGTTACGTCGACCACAGTTAATTAGAAATGAGGAATCATTTTTGGGTTTTTTAAAGACGCATCTTGCTTGTCGAAGTATCTTGTGTCTCCAATTTTAAAGTATGAAGTTCGTTCATGCAATTTCTCCTGAAGGATTTGGAGATGTCTATGGCAGGTTCCGGTCGGATGAGAGAGGCTTATTTACGTGTCAGTTCATCGTCAATTTAATTTCTAAGAAGCCAGAGTAGTCTAGGATCCATATTAACTCGGTAGAGTTATGTTGGGCTAATATGTTACGGGTTAGTTGATAGTCCTTGACTAATCCCGACCTTGTCATGTAAGTGTCAATAGCGCGTAAAGCAGCTTGACTGTCTAAAAAAAGAGACTTTCGTTTAGGCATTTCTCTAGTTCTGTGATTTTTTATCGTAAACTTTCTTTGAAAAAAAAAAACGGTTTTATGTAGTCGTTCTTCATAAACAGAGATGGCTCTATAAGAAGACGGATTTTGATAGTATGAGTGCATGACCAGTTTGTAACCAAAACTGATCCACTTATTGTTGCTTTGCATACGTAGTGCAGTTTCTAATGCTTCGCCTTCAATGTATTGCATTAGTCTAATCATTACTATATAGATCCAGTATAGAACTATGGCAGATAAGGCCCATGTTTTCTTAAAACCCAATCGGCATTGCCAAAGAGCTTTTAGAGACTTATTTGTATGTTAAAAAAGTTTTCTATCCAATATTACTCCTAGATATTTGACTTCTGGAGTCAAATGGAGTTTTTCATTAGGTATTTTTAAATTTTTACAGAGTTCTTATTCACTTTTATGGGTAAAATGAAACAATGCTGTTATATACGGATTAACCGACAGTTGGTTTTTTATGCACCATCTTTCTATAATAGATATACCTTGTTACATAATTATTGTGCTTTCATTCTTATCTGATATAAGCATCTTTAGCTTGCAATTTTAAAGCATATTGATTATCCATTTAAACAGCATGCCGTCGATTCCAAATTTCACAGCTGCTTATTTTAGTGATCACAATTTATTTTTATTCAAAGCACCTTCTATGTCTAGGTATAAGGTATATAAGGTTTTATTTATCGAGTGTTTTTCGAATATGCACTTTCAATCAGTAGGTTCCTTTTGCTATACAAAGCTTTCTGAAATGGTTATGCGTTTTCAAACCACCGGACATTGATGCCTTCAATAATTATACAAACGCACCCAAAAATAGATCACGTATAGATGGCGTTGATGTTACCAGTTCGTTGACGAAATATAGCAAGAAAGATCTTTGTACAAAGAGATATCTCAAAAAATTATGTATATTTGTCTTGTAAAATCTGTTAGACTCTCTTTCAAGGCAAATTACGACTCCTAACAATCGGGAATGTGTTGCGAGTGCTCGGACAAAAAAGCTTTAAGACTGGAGCAGTTCAGCGGAATCAACACATTAACCATGATCTGAACAATCGTGTGAACCCGTAAAAATGGTCGCGTGTCTGGTGTGCGATATCGTACACCAGCCCCTATATCCCACTTAGGGATGGAACAGGAATATGAAAGTGAGACTGAAAGTGTCTGATGTTTAAAGTGAATAGACCTGTTAATACAAAAGACTGCATTATGTAGTGCTGTTTTCACTGATTTATCAGAAAGATATGCAAGTTGCATTTTGTTAAGAGGTTTCGAATACAATGAGATATTTCTATGGTATCTATACATAATCTTTCGAGTGTTTTAAGTACAAACGATGTTAAATCAATTGGACGAAATAAGTTTGTTGTCTTTGTTTACTTGGACTGATTTAGCATATTGCCAAGTTTTGGAATATGTCCTAGTGCCAGGCAAGTGAAGTCTGGCCATCTGGACCTGCCAAGTTATACGGCTTAAAGAAGGATAAAAAGAAGGATAGGTATGTTTCACAGCGTGATGTCCTTATCGGACAGCTAGCTTTAAGTGATTCGGTAAGTGCACAAGTCAGTTGAAATTACTAATCGGCTTGTTGATAAATGGTGATGTAAATTACTTCTTTCCTTACTTTGATTAGGAACGTGAGCCCGTTACCCTTATTTCAAACTGAAAGATTTGTATTTGTTAGATATTCTAAAAGCTCCATACCTTCTAAAGTTTGTGTAACTGCTCCTCCAGCTGCGATATTATATAGGCGTTCGCATTCATATTACTGGAATGTCCACGCTGTGGTGGTCTACATTTATGGACGATTCAGATAGTTATGTACAATTGTATGGAAATGAAACTAGAGCTGTGATTGGTTGATGCAGGTCACTT
>JAAAKO020080600.1:0-23016 GCA_010015015.2 Bolitophila cinerea | reverse complement strand
CATTTCCTGTGCACACCCTTCGGAAAGTTTTCGCGGTCTCGTCGCTCTGTTCGTATCCCATTAAATTGTTCCTGTAATTGATATTATGAGCGCACGACTCGGGTCGTCTGCTCTCACAGACTCTTTATATATTTTATTGTTTTCTCTTTCGTTTGTTTCGTTTTGCTTGAGTGTGTGTGTGTGTGTGTTGGTTTTTGGTGCGATAGCGTACGGCGGAGCTCATTTATAGTGAGTCGAATCCAGATATGTCACTTCCCTGAAAAAGAGGACAACAACAAAAAAGTTATTAGAAATAATTTAGTTGGAGACTAAGACGCGTTTGGAATAATACTCACGCGATCTGGTTTGTAGAGATGTGTGTGAGGCAGCAGGAATGTGGAGCCCAAATCACGTTCGGCCATTGTGTTTGCCTCCTGTTGAGGAATAGTGAAATTATGGTTAAATAATTTGGTTTGGTTATGATTATGTGTTAATTATGGTTCAATAAAAGTTAGATTTTTGTCAAATTATGGTTAAATTATAATTAAATTAGGGTTAGATTACAGTTAAATTCTGGTTACCTTATGGTTAAAATATGAATTATTTATGGTTACATTATGGTTACATTATTGTTAAATTATGGTTAAAAAATAAATTATTATTTACATCATTATTCAGGTGCGACGAGTGCTTGTAGTTGAGAATGCTTTGCATGGACTTTGTGGCCAGCTGTACGGTTGTCTCTCCGTAGGATCGTGCCTCCGAAACGGTCCTACAACAAAACAAACCTATCGTAACAAGATCCTACAAGAAGCTGCCCAGCTGCGTGCGCTGGTCGGATGTTGACTTACAGTTCCGTTTGCGGCGCATTGTCCAGCCAGTCGGCCATTGGATCGGCGTCGCAGTCGTGCATCGGTGCCGGTGATGCCGACGAGTGTATGCACGTCTTGAGCTTGTTGTTCGTGTTCGATGCGTCCTTGTCGAGCAGCAGCTGGTCGCCAGAGTCAATGACGCGGGCAGACACCTCGAAGCCGGCTGAGACAAGTGCACCTGTGGCAGCATTCGTGCGATTGAACAGGCTGGACGAGGACTTTTTGCGTGGATGCTCCTAAAACGAATGGAAACAAGAATATAGATTTATAAATATAGAATGCAGAATACGAGAGACCTACCTTCGTAGACGATGGACTTGCGTCTAGATAGCTGAGCAGCTTGGCTTCGGTGGTACTGCACACCGACGCCGATCGGTGATCGTACGCATCCATGCTGTAGCGTGGCGTACTGTTTCCGGCCAACATGGGATGATACTTGGCACGCGGTATCATCACTGTTAGCGAGCGATCCTTTTGGTCCATGGTATGGACAGCCGATGTGGCGCCAGCGCCATTACCGCCGGACTGATGATGTGCTATACTCATTGGCTTGCTGGCCGTCGAGAGGCGACTACCGTTCACCGGTTTACCAGAAGTATTCTAAATACAATAAACGGTTTTAATTTAATAATATAAATGAAATCATTTGAGAATCTCGAGCTAAGAGACACCAAAATACCTTCCGCACGTAGGGCAGAGTGCTAGAGTCATCGCTGGTCTCACTGCTCGTGTCCGGAATGATGGCACGCTTGTCGGTCTTCGAGGTTTGACTGTGTCGTCGCGACGTGGCCTTCTGTGCACCGCTACTGGCTCCGCCACCCACCAGGCTCAGTCCGCCAGCACCACCGACAAGCGTTCGATTGTTGTGCACCGGCGATCTACGTTTCAAGCAGGTCAGCATGACGCACAGCAGCAAAGTGGCCAACAGGGCTGTGCCCAGAATAATAAGCGCTATCAGCCACACTGTGGACGAATAATATATACATACAATTAGAGATTAGTGAGAAATTAGATTATATTAGAGTCTAAGTCTTCTTCCAATAACCCCTTAATAATCTCCCCACTGGCGAATTGATGGCCAGAATTTCAGTTCCATTGGTTTTTAATGGCGGGCGTCTTAGCTGACGTCACCGATTGTAGCAAACTGAATTTGCGTACTTTTACGTTCCTTGCGGAAGTGTTAGCAACGTTTTCGTTGTAAAAACACGTTGCCAACACGTTGCTAACACTTCGCCAGTTGAAAACGTGTTTTAAGAACAAAAAATGTCTATTCTATGGGTGAAGCTCCACAAAATCCATAGGTGAAGTAAATAAGAGCAATAATGTCAGCTTTTATTACTAGTGTGGCTTGTACATTCATCTCAGCAGTCTTAACGTCATACAAATTTTCTGACCTAAATTCACTGCTGTCCTGTGCATTAATCTCAAGTGCATTAACATCAGAAAGAAATATTCTGACGTTTAGACTCCTAACAAAAGGCAGTAGTGAAATAACGCCAAAAAATGTCCTGGCTATTATTTGCAACGGCTTATGCTGTATGGAGAATTAAACACGGGAGAATTAACGTCAGCGTCACGGCACACTATATACTGTACATTATCGTCAGCGTTTGATTTGGTGAACTATCGTCCCGTTTTATGAGGCTAATTGCAGTAGAAGCCAGTAGTAAACTGATGTCTGAAAAAATGTCCCGACATTTAGTCTCTCGAGAAAAAGCATAAGCCCACCAGTGAATTAACGTCAGCCACTCTTCCGGACGTTAATTCGCAGTATTCCTGTACATTAAACTCAACTGTAAATAATAGCATGCATTTCCAAATGATAATTCTTCTACGTATAATTGAAGTGCCAGTAAACGCATTGATGTTAATACATTTCTCGGACACTAATTCTCTTGAGATTTATGCACATCAGAGCGTACATCACATCAGAGCGTACGTGCGATTCCGATATTTAATGTCAGGAAACGGACGGTATTTTGTGACTATGTATTAATCTCAAAACAATTACCGCCAGGGTAGGCATCCTGACGTTAATTCACTAAAGGTTTGTGAATTATCGTCCTGATAAAAAAATATCCAGACATTGGAAATTATAAATTGATTATTACCTTTCAAGTTCACGTGACACGTATTGCCGCCGTACCACTGGAAGCACTCGCACAGTACCTGATCGTCGGGCCTGGCAAAGCACGTTCCATGATAGTGGCATCGTTCGCATCCGATCAGCTCTGCCGAACAGATGCGTCCCGGATAGATGGCGTTCTCCGATTGATCCGTGAAGCCATCCTTGCAGCTGCACGTAAAGATGCCCCGTAAATTGAAGCAGTGAGCATTCTCCGAGCAGTCATGGAACTTGGGGTCCAGGCACTCGTCAAAGTCTATTTAAATATATATATATTTGAATAATCAAAATGGATAAAGCAGAGATATATACATACCTTGTGCCCTTAGATCATCGATCAGCGTGTCGGACGCATACAGTTCCGTTCCGCCGAGGCTGTAGTTACTGTGTCGCAGATATTTCTTGAACACGTCCACCAGCCGCTTCTCATCGTTATTGTCGGACAACTGTAGATAGAAGGCAGCCGTCACTCCATCTCCGGACGAGGTATTCGAGAAGCCCATCACCTGTACACCATGGTACACGTCACGCAGATCGGACTGCATCACCATGCGATCGAGACTATTGTGAACGATCTCATCGAGTCGTGTATACGCCAGTGTTCCGGGTCTCGCCAGCTGGGTAGCACTGTACTGTAGTCGCTCGTTACCATTGCGCACCAAGGGCAGTCGCAGCGTGTACGTGTAGGTCGGCTTGCACGGACGATCGGGGAACATGCGTGCGAATCCGGGACGACACACACAACGCATGTGTCCGTCGATGCGTTGGCACAGCTCACTCTTAGCGGACTTACAGTCAGGACGACACTCGGTCAGCATGGCCGTTGTATCAGCGGAACGTGGTGGTGTTGCAATAAGTATACCGCCTAGTAGAACGTGATTGACCTCTTTCGTTTGGTCATCCTCGTCACGATAGGGAAGAACATCGTCGTTGTCATCATCGTTGGCGTCCACATCTGTAGCCTCCACATTATTATTATTATTATCTGTGTGACCATGTTTTGGTGGTTGTGGTGATTTTGCTGGTGTCTCGATCATCGATGGACTGATCTTTATAATGCCGGGCTGTTTTTGATCGGTCATCACAACGAAAATACTTTCATGCGTGGCCGGATTGTGTTTCGGTAGTTTCTTGATGCTGTTTGTGTTATCGTAGTTGATGATGAACTCGTCCAGATCGGTCTCGTCGTCCAGGAACGTCGGCACATCCGGTGAGCTGCTGATACTACTGGTTGTCGTCGTGCTGGGAGCGACGACATCAACATCGATAATCGGATAGTTTGCGTACGGTGGCACTTGGATCACCGATGAGGTTGCCTCGAAACGTCCGTCCGTACGAATCATACTGGTCGGCTGAACCAGAGTGTGGGTGACTTGATGCGTGATCGTATCCAATATGGTTGAGGTTTTGGTGAGTGTCAACGTGAGCGTTGTCGTGATGCCCTGGCTACGGATAACCGTTGTTCGGGTTGTGGTCACCGTTAGTGTTTTGGTGTTTGTGATGTAACGGGTCGGTAGTAAAACGATACTACGTTCGTTTGGTGTCAACTGCTTGGTACTCCACGTTGTCTTGGTTCCATCGATGGTCGGTGTGGACTGGATGGTAGTCTCTGACGCAGTGGTTGTGGTTTCGGATGAAGCTGTACTCATGTCAGCGTTGTCCAGCACAATGGGCAACTCGGAGCCTAACACGAGAATGTCATTGGAATATTTCGATCTGGTGTTGTACTGTGTATATTCGCGGTTGATCTCTTTGTGGGTTGATGCCTTCGATGGAATTGGTACCGATGGATAGGCTACAACTCTTATGTCAACCGTTGGAGAGAGATTAGCTGCCGTTGCAATTGATGTGGGTCGAATAGGACCACCGGCACCACTATACTTGTGACCACCTTTGGGATGTCCATGGATTATCTCAGCATTGTCATCTTCTTTGTGTACTTTGTCCGATTGGCCGGATGGAGCACGGGGCTTAGCAGTGGGTCGTACAATCGTTCGATATGGTTTCTGGTGACTTTTTTCAGTGGTTCGATCCTGATAATCGTACACGGTGTTTAGCTGATCGGTGTGATCTTCAGCAACGGGTCGCTGACGGTACGGTGGTGCCTCGTAACGTTTCACCGTGCTTACTGCGGCAGCTGTTGTGCTGCTGGTGGTCAAACCAGAGTCAGTGGTCGTTCCAATACTACTAATTATCGAAGCATTTACATACGTAGCGTCCAGCTCGATCTTATGGTCGGCATTAACGTACGACGGTCGTTTCGTATTAATGCCTGGCGGTGCCGGTGGTGGATTCAATCCCATTACATTCTCAGTACTGGTGGTCCGTACGGGTGATGACTGCTTTGGACCATAGTATTTCTTGATAGCCGGTGGTGGTGGTTTCATTTCGGACGATGGCTCAGGCATATCGAAGACATTCGTTTCGACGGTGTTGCCGTACACGTTTGGTTGCTTCTCAACGATGGAGCCAAGATTGTGGGGATTACTGCTTTCGCGGAAGTCGAATATCTCGGCGGTGTCCTTGTCATAGTCTGTCGCTGGTGTGCTACTGATGCTGGTGTGACCATTGTGGTCTGCTCCATGGTGGACAATTGTTTTTTGTGGTGTTCGCACCTCGCCAGTGTTCAATGTCAGTTGTTTGTCTAATGCAGACGTCGAAGTGCTGGTAGTGGTGGTGGTGGTGCTGCTGCTGGTAGTGCTGGTTCCTGTGGCAGGCCGAGAGGTGGTCATTGGCCTGTCGCGAAGTGTATAATGGTGTACCAGTCTTTGTGTTGTGGTACTTGGGTGCTGTGTCACGAACTTTGGAGTGGTGGCCATTTTGGTGGGATCCGTTGGATGGTGCGTGTACTTCGGATCGAATGGTTCTTCGGTTTGACCAGGATTCAGGTGGGGTTCGTTCTCTAGCAGCGCGTCAATGGGCATCGAGAGTTGCACTCGATTGTTGGTTTGTGAGCTGGTGTAATTGTGTTGTCTTGGTTTCGAGAACGTGTGCATTGTTTGAATGGTGGGTGGTTCTAGGACTGTTGGTGGATTTCGGGGCATGTCAACGATGACTTTAGCTGGTGCTGGTGGTGGCGGTGGCTGCAATAGGTTTTGTTGTGGCAGGTTTTGATAGGGATGACGTTCGGTTACGGCTGGTCGGTATGCTGGCGATGGTGGTGGTGGTGAAGCTGATGGTGCTGGCGCTGGTGGCAGTGGTCTTGGCTGTGGTCGTTTCGATGGTGCACTCGTCGTTGGCTGAATGTGAATCGGTCGAAGTTCGTTGATGAGCTCCGCTGATGGAGCTACTGGCAGTGGACGTGGCAGTGGCTTGCGTACTACAATATCGTTGACCGCATTATTCCAGGCGACATAATTATTGGACTCTGTTTGTGTGCTCTCCGACGTCGTTACAACGACCTCCTCCTCCACGTCTTCGTCATCACCGGTATTTGGATGCGGCCGCGTGGTGCCAGCTGTGGTGGCCTTTATTTCCGGTATTAGTTCGGATGCAATGTAATCGGGTACCGGTTCAGAGACCAGCGGAACAGAATTTGATTCCTGGATGACTTCACCCTCGTCGTTTTCCAGATCGTCAGCTTTGTGTTCATCGGTAAGATCGTCTTCGAGCGATGGAGCTTGTGAGTGTTCAATCGGAGACTTGTCGTTAGCGACCTCACTGTAAAAGTTCGTGGCTGGGTACTGATGGACGACCTCAGCTGGTTGACGATCAGCATGGTACACATTCGTTGGATACCGTTGGACTGATGGACGTTGATGCTGTGGCTCATGTATTTGTGGTGGTGGAGGCAGCATATAGTCACTTATAATGTTCGGACTGTGTTGCTGCTGGTTAGAATGGAATTTGGGTGTATGGTGTTTTTGTGGTCTGCGCTCGGAATCGTTTTGCTGGTGGTCCGGTTGTGGACGTTTATTGTTGTTGTAATATTTTGGAACGGACTGTTGTTGATTTGGACCGGTCGAATGATCGGTTGAATAGTAAACCATATTGAATATCTTCTGTGGTGGTCTGGTCTTTTCGCCGATAGCAATGAATGGAGGTGGGGGATGATGTGGTGCAGAATTATGTTGTGCAGATTGATACTTGGGAGAAGAATGATGTGGGTGCGTTTGATGCTGTACCTTTGGATGTGGTTGCCTATTGTAATAGTCATCGGTCGGCTTTGGCTTGTGAACGTACAGATTGTGGGGACCATTCTCTGTGGACCCTATCGAAGTCGTTTGCTGTGGTGGAGGTGGTGGAACCTGTATAATATCCGAGTAGCTATTCGTTGTTTTAGAGTTCTGGTTGTGATTAAATGAAGCGTTCACCAGACTATCATCACCGGTTGTCGGTGTGGACTTGTGTGTATGCTGGTGGTGCCCAGCGGTAGTCATCACCTGATCTAGGTCAGCTGCTGAAGCATAGTGGTGTGGACCGTGCTGCTGCTGATGATGATGATCTTGATAGTCACTATTAAACGTAATCGGTGGCACGTTCAGGTTTACGTCCTGACTGAGAACGTTTGCGTCCAGACTAATCTCCTGATTTGCCTGAACCGGTTTGTTGTGGTGGTGCTGGTGTTGGTTATGATGATAATATGTCGTTTGCTTTCCACCGGAAGCCGGCTGACGATCATCGATTCCGACATGTACATGAGTGTCTAGGTATGGTGATGGATCATCGAAGTACTGACCATTTTTGTGCGGTTCATTTGTGCCGCCATAGATCAATGCCGTTGTACTACCATGCGGAATGATTACGTTTGCGATCTGTGATGGTTGTATGTTGACCAGCAGCGGTTCTTTGCGTTTGTCCACCTCTTGGGAGTCTTGCTGAGCGGCACCGATATTTTGTTGCGGTGGCGTCGGACTGGACTCGATCGGATAGCTTAGAACGTGAACGGGTGGCAAATCGGTACTGTACACTTCCGGGATGCGTTGGATTTCGATGATGTCATCGGGGAACTGAAGCTGGTGATGCTGATAGTTCTGTTGCTGCTGATTTTGTTGATGCTGCTGTTGGCGTTGATGTTTCTGGTTGAATTGACCAGCATCACCAGCCCCAGCTGGTCCCGCATGCACGTAATGCTGATTCAGATGTATCTCGATACCAGGCGATGGTTCCGGCACCGTGTGATAGATAATATTATTAACCTGTGGCTGTGCTCCCGAAGCAGATGAGCTAAACTGACTGATTTGACGTTCGTCTTTCGGATGTTTAATCGGAATGATATTGGGTCGATACAATTGCTGTTGACCGGTCTCTCGGAACGGTTTTCGGGGTCGGTCACCGTTCTTCTGACGTGGCGGTGCTGGCGGTGGTCCGATGTAGTTCTCCGTTTTCACAGACTGTATCGCCGACGAATCACCATCTGTCTGGTGCACCTGCTCTGGTGGTGGCTGCATTCCGATTGGAATGTTGTTGTAAATGTTAGTGATTGGAAGCCGTGGTCCGATACCGGTAGGACGACCGATGACCACGTCCGAGTGTGCCGTGATAACCTCACCCGGTGATATTGGAATGCCACCGTTCAGCATAGGACTCTCAAAGCTCTGCTTGCCAATTACAACCTGTTGCTGCTGGTGTTTATGACGCTGATCGTCCACCGCATTGACCCACTGACCCACGGGCGGTGGTACGAACGAATTGAAATTAGACGATTGCACCAGATCCTGTGACTCGGTACCATCGATACCTTCCTCGGCTATTCCACCGACCGGTATGTACTGAATCGGATTACGACCTTGTGTATCTTGGACGCCTGATGTCGAGCTGGTATATAGAATTACATTGCTCGAGTCTTCCGCCTGGATTGGATTGCGTTGCAGACCAGCTGGTTGGATGTTATTATTTAGATTGTCCGTATCGTGGAGAACAGGACTTTGACTGACGCCTGCAAAGTTGTTTTGGATCAGTCCAGCCATAGCATTAAATACTGGTCCGAATGCGGTGAGACCGTTGAAGTTTAGTGATCCGATCAGGTCGCTGACGTGCTGCTGTTGTTTGTGATCGCTTTGCTTGAGTTTCGTTGTGTTTCGCAATACGGTTGGCAGGTCGTTTGATCCAGACGTTGGCGACTGCTGGTCCAGGATGTGTACAGGTGATGTGTCTGGCCGTAATAAGAATGAGGCGTCCAGGCCAGCAGCAGCAGGCTCCTGATCGTCTTCGACAGAAGCGTCTGATAATTCCGCCACTGGTGTGTCATCGTCTACGACATTGCTAAGCTCATCGTCGGTAGCATCAATACCATCGTATTTTGACAGGGACGCTGCAGCAGAGACCACCGGAACGGTTGTGGGATTAACTACGTCCGGTCGAGTGCCAAGTGCCGCCGTTATCTCGAGCGCTTGACCACCGAGCAACGTGACCACTGTCACCAGACCGCTTTCGTATTGTGGCTGTTTCAGTGATTCGTGCAACTTCAAAATGGACGCATCAGCCAGTTGATCGGTACCAATCGATTCGGTTTGAATGTTCTCGACGACACGCGTGTGTGAGTCCACTACCGTTTGGGAGACCTGCTGTGCGGCGTCCACGTTGTCCATGAGCAGCGTTGTGAAATACGTGAACGTGGTCAAATACGTTTTCGTGGCGAATATACTCAGCGCAACGTCCGATGGCATAGCTGGAGCTTGAGTCTTCTTCGGATAGAGGTACAAACGTTCGGTGACCAGGTCAGAGGATGTGGACACATTTGTGCGTACGATCGTGCTGCCGTTCTCAAGGAACGTATTGAAGTACGTGTACGTAACGAAGTAGGTCTTCACCACGTCTGTGGTGGAGAGTCCCTTTGCTGCTGGATCGTCCATGTCGAAGGCAATGTAGGACGTCATGACGGAGGTTACCTTCGAGGGTAGCGATTCGGTGATGACGACCTGTGTCAGTACATCGGTTGTGCTGATGATTTTCGTGATGTCACCCTCGAGTAGGGTTCGGGTGAGCGCAACGGTACTCAGGTACGTGTTGGTGTCGTGTATTGCTGTAACCGGTTCGGAGGGCTGTAACAGAGATAGGTAGTCGTCCGGTGCGGTTATGGTATTGGTGACCGTGTGTCTGGAGGTCTCGACCAGCGGCAGATCTCCGTCGAGTATTGTATTGAAGTATGTGTAGGTTGTGTGAAACACTCCGATGGCTAGCTTCGGTGTCTGCGTGGACAAACAAAAAAGGTAGATTTGGATTAGATTTATGGTTCTTAAACGTTGTATCATGTCAGTCTGTCAGTCTGTCAGTCTGTCAGTCTGTCTGTATAAAAAAAATTGAACAAACCTGCGACAATGTGATTCCGGCTGTCGGCGTTGGCGTTATCTTCAGTGAGTTCCGCTCCTCGGTGGCCGTGTTCGAGATAACCTTCTCACGGCTTTCAACCGTAGTGGTGCCATCCTGCAGGTACGTCGTCAGATACGTGTAGGTGGTCAGGCAGGTTTTCGTCACGAACTGATTTTGTTGATTGATTGTCAGGTACTCCTCTAACTGATTTAAAAAAAATAATCAAGAAATGGTCCATTAATCTGAATTCAATTTGTGTTGTATGCCAAATGGGCTCTACACTCACTTCATCGTCCAAATGGCCGGACCCGATGGCAGGCAGTCCCATTGACATGTCCCCGGTCAGTGTGTGCGGTGCGAGCGTCATTGGTTTGTAGTGTCCACTGGGCAGGATGCGTAGCACGTTCGGTTCGCCGGGCAGTGTGCTCTTGTCACCGGCCACGATAACCTCGACACCGTTGGACATGACGCGTGTGGCCAGATTGTGACGGGCCTCATCGGCAGCGGCGGAATCATTATCCTGACCATCATCATCATCATCATCATCATCCTGTAATACTACTCGCATGAGGCCGCCCATCAGGTCTAGTCGTCTGCCTTGTCCGTCGTCGCTTTCTAATGGTTTTCGGTTTTTGGTATGTGGTTGTTTATAATCTGTGGTTGTTGTTGTATTTTGTTTGGGGGTTGAGTTGGATGAGTGGGTGAGTGGGTGAGTGGTCTGTGGGTGTATGTGTAGTAGTAGAAGTGTGTCTATATATAGTTGGTAGTCTGTGGGTGAGTATGAGATGCATGTGGAGTAGTCTGGGTGCGTGTCGACCGTGCGCAACTCTCCTAATATATAGTTTATGGTTATTGGTACGTGTGTGGGTGTGGGTGTGGGTAGTGGTTGGTGTGGGTGAGTATATATGTTAATGATAGTCTGAATTAAATTACAAAAGATTTAATTTCTTATATTTTTATTTTATTTTATTTAAATATAGAAATAAGTGTTTGTGTGTCTTTCCTCCAGTTCCAAAGTAGAGAGAAGAGATGAGAGAGTGAAAATATATTTACAAAATTGTTTTCGTTTTTTTTAATTGTTTTTCTTTTTTTTTTGTATATAGATTAAAGTAAAAGTTAAAACATATATATATATTTAAAATATATTTTGTGTATATATATATATATATATTAATTAAGAATAAAGAAGAGTGGCGAAGAAATGGGGGGGGCGCTGCGTGTTTTTTTTTTGTTTTCGATTATTTGTTTTGCTTGTGGTGGCGCGCCGCGTTGCCGGATGGAACGGGTTGTTGGTATTGTGGAAGGAAGAGTTGAGCGCTGACGCCTAGAAGGAAACGTTTTTATTTGACTGTGGTCTTCCAGTGGCTCGTGCTCAGCCGCGTTTTGGGAGGAATAGGACTCACCTGCGATTATGTGTGGACTCAAGCGGTGTAGCCAGAAACGGTTGAGGGATACGTGGTGCTAGCGACGCCTGGTGGCTGCGTAAACGTAACGGTATGCGTGCCAGTGTTTGTGACGGTGACCACGTTTGTTTGCGTACGAACGGTCGTCGATGACATGACCAGGTGCTCGTTATCGTGCACACGGGTCACTACGTACGTGTAGGTACGTGGTCGCAGTGACGTAGAGGTGATTACGTCCAGATAGATAGAGGTGGTCGTAAGGTACACCGGTAGTGAAATAGTTGTCGAAGGTGTTGATATTGGAAGTGGGAGAGTAGAGGATATTTCATCAATGGCAAGAGTTGTGGTGCTGGCAATCGGAATCGGCGTACTCGACGTAAGAATTCTTTTTTTCGTTATGGTTATGCGTCGCCTGGTCGGAGCGCTGACTGATGGTGTTACCAGTACTGGTGTATTGTTAATACGTCTAGAGCGCGTGATCAGAACCCGACGACTGGTCGGATTCACTGTGATCGTGCGTGACATAATGCCATCTCGCTTGATCTTCTTCACTAAGCGTCTTCTTATCATTCGTTTCGGATTTCTACCGATATTTGCTAACTGCTCCTCATCTTGTTCTCGTGTGATTGCTCGCTTAACTCTAACGTTATTTACATGAGTATTATTATTATTATTATTTATATCTTCATCTTCATCATCATTATTATTATTATTATTAATATTCATTATATTATATAGATGTTTTGTGTTGTTGTTGTTTTTATAACTGTGGCCAATGGGGGGATTCGAAACATAGCTACTGCTCGATAATTTAGATGGAATTTCCGCTAGATTATTGGTGGTGTCCCAGAGTTGTTGTTGTTGTTTTTCTGTTTCGACCTTTGACTGTTTGACGACGAGTGGGACACGCTCGTCAAGGTCACTTAGACTAAAAAAGTACTGGACGTTTCGGGTGCGCTGCTGCTACTTGTCTCAGTCCCCACCGCCGCCGCCGCCGCCGGTATCGTACTCTGCAACAGCGTGTACTTGCTCACATCACCGATGATACTCTCCAGACTTGCCGTCTCCGCTTGACCCTGACTAGATTCGATTTGGATCTCGTTCGTGGCTGGCAAAATGTACTCGGCATCTAGATTACTGCCAGCGGCTAGATAGATGTCACGCATCTCGGGCAGGGCAGAGGCACGTTGTGGACGTATGGCAGCGGCATCAGCGGTGGCAGCACGCTTGCGTAGACCACTGTCCTCAGCACCAACGATAACGGTTGACAGAACAGTACTGAACTCACCGGGACGCCGACCGGACACGTACAGTGTGATCACACTGGTCTCGGCTGGCTTACTACCACCACCACCGTACTGTTTACGGTTCTGCTTTCGGTTACCAGTGCTGGGCAAGGGTTTATTGATGACCGGCACGACGTCATCGTATGTCTCTTGTTCCGGGTACTCTTCGGACTCTTGCACGTCAACCGGTTGTGGTTGCTGCTGCTGCTGCTGGAAACCGCTTAGTGCCTGGGCAATGGTGTCCGCATCAAAGTTGGCGGCAACGTCTTGGAACGAGTTCTGTGTGACCGCATTGTTATTGATATTTTGCAGCAACTGTTGTTGTTGCTGTTGCTGTTGCTGTTGTTGCTGCTGTTGCTGCAACAGTAACGGATACAGTAGACTGTTGATCTGTTGTCCCTGGGGAAGCACCTGAGTGGGTGTCACAACAATTGTATCGGTCAGAAACTCGGTGGCAGTGATCACATCGACGGAACTCTCAACGATCGTGGTCAGAATCTCTTTTCCACGGAACGTTAATGGAATCACGGTGGACTGGGCATTCGTGACCGTGGTCACGTACGTGGTCGTTCGAACCTTGTACTCGGTAGTAGGCGTAGCAGGACCCACTTGTTGCTGCTGTTGTTGCTGTAGCTGTTGCTGCTGCAGACCCAGCAATGGATTCAGTTGCTGTTGCTGTTGCTGTTGTTGTGGCAATCCGAGATTACCGAGCAACAGTTGCGAAAGTAAAATATTTGCTAACGGTGCATTGGCTGCAATCTGTGGCTGAATCGTTGTGATGACATGCTCCACATTGTAAATGGTGCTTGGAACAATATGGGAATATGATGTCTTGCGACCACGTATGTTGGTTGGTGTAAAAACGACCGCACTGGTGGCTGTCTCCTGTAGAATTAATTGGGTAATCTCAGTGGCACCGTTATTATTGATTGCAGTGAGTTCACTGTTTAGCACGAAAGTGTGCTGACCATTCGGACCCGTTGTCGTACTGTACTGTTTCGGACCAAGTATTTCGGTGCTTACTTTAGCGGTTATGATTTGCTTGTATTCAGTGGATTGACCATTTACAACGGGAATTGTGATTTCGGTTGGTACGTGATGCGTTACAGTGATGGTACCATCGAAACTGGCCTGCAGTGCATAGTCATCGTTGTCTTGGTTACCGTTGCGACCGCGCGTACGAGATGTGGTCCGACCACGTGACTGAGTGGACTGACTGCCGGTGCGTGCACGTGTGTTTGAGTTACGTGAATTGAACGGTGAATCGGTAACGCCATTATTATTCGTACCGGAGTAGCTACGCAAACGTGGAGACTTTGGTCGATTCGAGGAAGAGGTCGTTGTGGCTGGCTTGTTACGACGTGCTGACGAATAGGCTGCATTCGTGGTCGGACGTCGGAAGTTCGACGAACGTGTGTTTACCGATGGATTGTCTTTCTCGCGTAACGTGAACTGGGCACGACCTTGTTTCGTTGGTGTCGGACGGATTCGGCTGTTGGACTGTGGCTGCTGCTGTTGCGATGCTTGATTATTATTATTATTACTATTTGTTAACGGTTGATTTGTTCGCGAGCGTGGCTTTGCAAAGCGTCCACTGGACGTCGGTTTAGGACGATTCGTTTGTACCTCTGGCTGTTCTTCGGTACGATCCTCGACGTAGCTACGTGCCACCGATGTGGGACGACGATAGCGTGACGTAAAACTGGGATTTCGACTGCCGTAGTCCACTTGACGCTTGGAGCGTTTCAGTGGTTCGACGGTCTTGAGATTTGCACGTCGATCACGTGTCTGGGTGTCATCATCGTCGTCGAAGACCTCATCATCGTTTGTGGCCTCGTAGTCATTGTCAGCGTTCAGTTCATCGTCAGCGTCGGCATCGTTCTCTTTATCGTTATCATCGTTATCGTCTTGTTCTAGATCCTGACTGATGACAGCCGGTCGAAGGAAACCACGTGGTGGGAATAAACTGTTACCGGGTCGTGGACGATTCGGAAAGGCTGCGTTCAATGAGCTCGGTGGACGTTGGAACGCACGCTGTTTCGGTTTAGCGGTTGTCGTTGTTGTGCTTGTGGTTGTGGTTGGTAGAGCGTTGCGACCACGTAACAATGGTGAACGTCGTTGGGATACAGCACCGCCTGCAGGAGCTGTGCGTGGTGGCTGGGTGGCAAATGTTTGTGGACGATTAATGGAGGTGAGCGGTCGTCGGAATCGAAGAAGTGGATTTTGATTGCGACGCGTGTTTTCCGTTGTGGTGACCGGTGCATAGGTTTCGTTTTCATTTGTCGTGTCCGTCTGCTCGTTCGTGGATCCAGCTGTGGTGTCTTCTTCGGTGTTCTCATCTTCGAATCCACTGCTGCTACTGGAGCTGCGTGGTGTTGTGTAAATATTTGAATTTGGTCCACCACGATTGTAGCCAGACGAAGCGGTTGGGTTTATCTTGAAGCGTGAATTACTGGCTGCAGGCAGATTGCTGGCTTGTTGTTGACGTCCACCCGACGAGCTGCCGCGAAACAGACCACCTCGCCGTGAACTCGATCCGAAGAAACTAGATGCTGTCGGTTGAATACGGCTTGACGATTGCTGTTGATTGCGACGCGAACTACTGCTACCGCTGTTCACCTGGGTAGACGAACTACCGCTACCTGCTGCGGCGCCACTGGCGCGTGGTCTCGAGAATCGACGCGAACCACCAGTTGCCGTGGAACTGCTGCCCGTGTTCGGTGTGACCGAAGAGCTACTGGCCGTGCGACGATTATTGCTGGTGAAACGATTACGGTTGTCTGATTTAATGGCTGGCGTGGCTGTGATGGTGGGCGTAAAATCGGAACGGCTCACAATGGTGGCTGAGCTGGGACTTAGATTCTTTCGCTTTGGATTAAAGGTGGGACGGTTACGAGAGGCGAATGGACGGATGACCGGGGTAAAGGTTCGTTTGCGCGTCGAGAATGTGAGACGAGATTTCTTGCGACCACCGTTCTCGTCATCCTCGTCGTCTTCGTCAAGATTCGAGTCGTCATCATCTTGATGCTCGGATGGATCATCTGTCGTTTCGTCATCACCAGCCGTACCGGTGGTGCTGGTCAGATCATCACTTATCGAACTCTCTACCACCGCGGGTGTTGGACTTATAACAAGCTCAGTTTGTAGAATAGTATTGCCAGACGTGCTTGTCGGTGCAATTTGTGCAACTGGCCTAGATGGCTCTGTAGTCTTTTCAATGAGGAAACTTGAGGTGCTCTCGATAATCTGTGCGTATCTGCCCTCGATAATCGTACCGATCACCTTCGACTGGTACAGGGTGGTCGTTCGGTTTGACACAATCGTTCCTTCGTACAGTCTAACCAATCCGGTCTTGTGTGCTCTGGCACCGGTGGCCGCAGCCGTTGCATCGGCTGGCACATCAGTGCCTTGTACGGCTGCTGCTGCTGCTGCGGAAGCTGACTTTTTAACCTCATCCACCTGTACGGTGGACGTACTCTGAATGACCTGTGCGTACAAATCATCAATGTACGATCCAATCGCTTTCGTGGTATAGAAGATTGTGCTTATTCCTTCGGCATCAACAATCTTACCATAGTTAATCGATACAATACCGGTTGGTAGCAGTTTCTGTTCTTCTTCCATAGCCGAACTTGAAGTACTTACAATTTGCTCCTCCGCAACACCAGTGTTTACAGTAAACTGCTGTGGTTTATAGACTGGATCGAATTGCTTGGTTTTTATTGGTTTTTCGTTAGAATCTACCAAAGCATTCTTGGCATTGTCTAGATTAATGGCACGTCCGATGGGTGTGGCTGTAGCCGATGGCTGCACTACATTTGTAACGGTTTCGAAGCGACTGTTCAGCACGGTCTCGTCACCAATGTAAGAGGTCGTAAAGTACGTGTACGTGGTATAGTAAGTTGTGGGCTCGGTAGCATTTATCGTCGGTACTGTCGCTGTCTCTAGTACAACGAGATCAGTGGCAACAGTGTTTACAGTTACTGCATCCAGCTGCTGCACAGTGGTGTCAGTACTGCTACTTGTGTCATCAGTGTTCAGTGAACGTGCCACTCCGGTAGGTTGAATCACATCGGTGGAGTCAAGCTGTTCCGTGATCGGTGTCATCAGAACGACATCGCTGGTTGTAGCTGTACCACCTGCGATACTTGGAGCCACCACATTCGAGATGGTCTCCTCACGACTGGTCGTCGTGATTGTGCCTTCCTTGTACAGTGTCGTCCAGTATGTGAACGTTGTGAAGTACGTGATCGGTAACGTTGAATCCTCGAAACGAATCATCTGGGTGGGTTGCAGGGTTTCGGTAACGACATTCGTGACCGTCTCTAGACGACTCAGAATATTACTCGACGAACTACCAAAGTACATGGTCGTGAAGAACGTGAACGTTGTGTAGCTAGTCTGCAGTAGCATCGTTGGTGATGGCATTATTTCGTCGGTATTACTCTCGGAGCTAATCTGATCCTCGAGCAGACCGTTCCATTGTTTGTTTACGTTCTCGATGATATGTCGATCACCGTCTGAACTGCTGCTCTTCACGTCTGTCACCATTGTGATTGTTTGGTCTGTGTCTAGCTGTGCGCCAGCAACGCCAACTGCACTGCGGAGCATTGTACTGTAGCTAGGCTGTACGATGGCATTCTCTTGGTCTAGCTCATCGACGGCATCAGTGTTTACCTTTGATGTTGCTCCCGATCTTGAGATTGTATTGTCGTACGTGCGACGTGCTTCGAGTACATTGTTATCGTCTGTTGTCTGCTGATTGGTATCGATGCTCAGTGCTGGCATGCTAGAGCGCAGCTGCTGATCATCGGTGGCTTGCACAACAGCTGTGGCGTCCACAGAACTGCTACCAATGAAATTCGTGTACACTTCGGTGCGACTCGAGACCTCGGTTTCACCGTCCACAAAGATTGTTGTGAAGTACGTGTATGTGGTGTAGTAGGTCTTGATGCCGGTCGGATCGATGTTATCGAGTGCTGGTGTGGCCGCCTCGGCCTGTTGTTGCTTCTGGTTGTCCTGCAGAATGTCACCGATATCGGCCAGATCATTTTCGGGTATATACAGCGCTGTCGGTGTGGCATGGGCTGTGGCCGTTGGCTGGATATCCGCCGCCGCCGAGCTCATCTCTGCCATTAGATCAACGATGGCTGTGTCGGACATGTCCAGTGTGGAGGTGACAATGTTTGTGACCACCTCTTTGCGACTGGAGATACTCGATGTGGACTCGTGAAAGAAGGTCGTGAGGTACGTGTACGTGGTGTACAGTGTTTTGTAGATAAGTTCAATCTCTTCCTCGGAGGAAGTGGTATCTGGTAGACTGACCGTTTCCTCTGTGGTGGAGGTAACACTCTCCTCGGTGGTGGAGGTGCTGTAGCGCTTTTGTTGTTCAGTGGTGGTGGTGGTGTCCGTGGACTCATCATCTGTAGTATCGACTTGCTCTGTGGTGGTAGTGGTGCTGTTATTATCATTATCGACCTCTTCCTCGTCATCCTGCTGCTGCGGACGCTCGAGCACATTTGTGGCCACATCAGAATCCTGTACAGCTGTCGGCTGCACGCCCAGACAGTGATAGCTAACCTGTGAAGTGACCACTTCACGAGACTGTATTGAGGTTGTGGTCAAACTATCTTCTAGTGGTATAAAGAATGTCGTTAGGTATGTTAGGGTTTTGAAGTGGGTCGATGGAATTGGAACTTCGTTGAGACCATTACATTTCGGTGCTTGCTCAACAGCGGGAACCACATTTGTGGTCTGTGGAATTGACTCAGTGGTAGTGTCTAGCTGCTCATCATTATCTGTACTCGGTGCAGGAGTTGACTCTGACTCGGTTGTTGTGGGTGCTGCTTCGGTTTCTGCATCTGTAGTTGCTGGTGGTTCTTCCGTTGTCGTTGTCGTTGTTGTTGTTGTAGTAGTAGTGGTTGTAGTTGCTGGTGGTGAAGTTGTCACTTCAGTCAATTCTAATTGCAGTGTAGGCGTTGGTAAGAATGGATCATCTTCAAAGAATATGGTCGTTACACCACCAAGCACCTGGGTGTCTGCTTCAATGGTGGCAGCACTGGTTTCCAATTTGACTGCGTTCTGTGCCTTTGCACTGGCCAACGATGCGAAAATCTTTGAGATATCCTCACTGGACGGTGTCGAGAGCATCGGTATCACGGACGTTTCGGATGCCTGTATCATATCCGGATGTACGGTGACAGAATTGCTAGTCTGGTCATCAGTATTCATTGAGTCTTCGATCTCTTGAATCGTTGGCAGATTATCATACTTTGCGGTGTTTTGCTCGTTAGCCAGAACCGCTGACTTGACCTCGAAGTCATCCACGCGCTGCTCTTGTTCGGTGGTAGTCGTATAGGAATCCTCCATCACACTATCGTAGTCCTCAGTGTTGTTGTCGTCGTTGACGGATTCATCGGCAGAGTTTCCGATGGTGGTGGTTTGCTCTGTGATGTCATCTCCATCGTCCGCTTTACTGTGACGATACGGTGTGACAGCCGGCTCAATGATCATTGTCGGCAGAGAGGTTGCCATGTTGATCGAGTGTCCGGTTACCGTTTGCGTAACCATACCAGGCTCTTGGGACAGAAACGTTTTAACGGTAGACACAATGGTGGCGTCCAGTGTGGCTTCACCCTTGATAGACGTGATGTGACCCCCGTTTGCGGGCGCAGCCGTTTGTGGTGAGAACACAATCATTGTGTCACCAACGATTGTGGTGAAATCAGCGAAACCGTAGTATGTGACCGATGTAAGACTTTTGGTGTCATCACCACGGAATAACATTTTTCCGTTGCGTTGGTCGGGCGTTGTTCCAGCCGCTGCCGCAGTTATGGCGGCTGTCGCAGCTTTTTCGGTGTGCATATCGTAGACGGGCTCCTCCCACGAGAAACCGCTTGGTGCGAACTCGTTTTTTATGGTAAACGTTGGCAGATTATTGGACGGTTGCACTTTGTCAGCCTTGACAGCTAGCGCTGCTGCTGCTGCTGCTTGGGCTACAGCTACAGGAGCTTCATTATTGCTACTGCTACTGCTGCTACTGCGCGATACACTGAAATACTCTTTTACGTTTGAGTTATTATCGGACAACGGCATCTCAGCGACTGCCTCGTTCCGGATGTGCTGTGCCATAACCACCTCTTTCTTGCCGGCATTCTTGTACGTTTCGGGCTCCGTGGTTACCTGGACACCTTGCGTAGGAAACACGAGATAGGTTTTCGGATTACTGGGCGATATGTAGTCGGTGTTCTTGATGAACGTTAACGGACTCTGGTGGTTCAGATACTGTTCCTCTTCGCGTTGCCAGTCTGTTTCGTCGGCAACGACAATATCGTTGTGCTGCTGGTTAAAGGACTTTGAGGATGGAACGGGAGTGGAGTTTTCGTTGTCGTACAGGACGCGCGAGCTCTTCGTGAGCAATTGCGCGTACAGACGACCATTGTCGAGCGTTGTGCCGAGCACCTGGGTAGCGTACTCGGTGGTGACGCCTTCCTGGATGAATGTACGTGCGGTGGATGTGAGCAGGCCAACGGCTGGCTTCACGTTCAGGAAGCGACCGTGCGCTGCTCGATTGTTATTGTCCACCAATAGCACAGTGGTGACATCTGCACGCGCGCACGCGTAATTTGGGTGTGTATGTGCAAATTTATTTACAATGGTGGTGATCGATAGTTGGTGGTTGGTTGATTGGTGGATGGTTGTTTGGTTGGTTGGTTGGTTGGTTGGTTGGTGGTTGTTGGTTTGGTGTATAGAACCGAACGGTTTAGAAAGAAGCAGGAGACAATAACGAAAAAAAAATACATTTAGGTTAGGATAGTGAAATAAGAATTAATTATGTTTTGAAAAAGGTGTGTGTGTAAAGATAGTAAATATGTACATAAAAATATTATTAAAGTTCAGGAGGAAACGGATAGGAAAAATATTGGCGAGCAAATGGCGAGAGCGGCAGCGGGAGAGACTAATTAAAAGTGGTCCGTTTGGTATTCTTGGAATGCTGTGTAGTTTATTTTTGATTTAGGACAGAAGCGGCGAGCTCACAGAGTTATCTTATAAATGTACTACAAAGTACAGAAATATCAATCAAAATAGTATTCCAGCTAATAAAATTCGGTTGCTTTTATGTTGCGCAACATTATTGCAACAAATCGGTTGCACACTGTCAATAATCTCAGAATCATATCAGAAATGTTTGAGGATGCCCAAAAAGAATTTTTATATTGTATTAAGAATATTGTCCATGATATGTTTTGGCAACAATATATAGGGTTGAATAAATCGCTCTGTTTACTCTTTGACAAAAACCTAAGTGATTCCAGAAGATGAAGTTTTTAATTTCGAAATCGCCCAGAACTAAATCAGTCCGCCCGCATAGTTCATTAGTTCCTGCAAACGCTCATCGCAACTCGCCTTTTTCGCTTGCCTTCAAATAACAATATACAAAAATTTGAAATGAAAATCAATGTAAACCGCAATAAATTGGGAAAACGATACATGTAAACAGTGAGAGTGAGAGAAAGAGAAATCGCAGAGAATTACAGAAACTTCTGTCCAGACATGCAAAATCTTATGTACATTCTTTACATCCGTATATCTTTAACATTTAGATGCTGATGATCATCTCTCTACACCTAGATGCATTACCTTGCTGTTCCGTGTCTGCAGTCCGTAGTGTGGGTGTGCTGTGGACCACGTTCTCGATGTTGATGTGGTTGTCTCCTGCAATCAAAAAAAAAAAAACAATATGAAATCAATTAGCGGACGCAAAACAGATAGATAATGTATATAGGATGCTTTTCGAAGCGCGCAATAGCGCGTGAAGGTTAAACACACCACACTCCGCTTTTGAGAATGTCGCGCAGCACGCACTCAGCAAAAAAAACACGTTCTTAAAGGTTAGACACAGATTAGATTTGCATATATATGCATATCCGAGGAGAGACAACAACAAGAGAGAAGATAAAAAAAAAAACAAGAGAATGCTTGCGGAAATGCAAATGAGTAGACGATGACGCAGTTTTTTTAAACACCGCAAAAATGCAATTGCCTTATATAGAGGACCGCCGATAACTTCAATCGTATGAATATGAATCGCTTTCGTGGGTTGTAGGGGGCGCTGCGTGTGGACTAGACATTCGCGCAGTTCGCATTCGAAAATGGAATGTTCCACATTTTTTTTATTATTGTCTATTGTGTTTCACATTTTAATTTAATCATCTAAAAATAATTTACTCTGCCGTAGCGGGAACAACAAATTTGGTGAAGCTGTCAAGAGGTCACGCTATCGGAGACAAGACTGCCTTAAATAAGAAAAACAACGCTGAATTCAGCAATTTTCAGTGCCAAACCGCAACATATTTGCTAAGTCTACTCATTGCGTGAGTAGATTTGTTAGTAGACGTATGTGAATAAATGCTTGAATCACTATGTCCGCTAATTTATGAGTAAATGTCTGAGCAAAAAAATGCTAAAATAAATTGTGAGAAATTACGTGAGTAAATATGTGAGTAAATATGTGACTAAATACTGAGGTGTTTTCTCTCGAGATTTTTATCATTTGAAATATATTTTTCGTTAATTAGTTACCCCTCACCCGTTACATAATAAAAAACATTACAAAACGGTACTTTTTTTTCAGTCGACATTTTAACAGGTGATTAACCAGTTATGATTTAAACAGGTCTACATTTTTAATGTCAAAGTGAAAGATTTCGACCCAAATTCTGTGAGAATCGAAATGGGGGTGATGACATAAGGTCCATATGAGCAAATGCATGAGTAAAAGTTTGTTAGCCTCGCAGCGTGGCGGAAACGACTAAAATGAAAAGTCGCACTAACGTAGTTTTATAATTTCGGTAGTGGCGCCAATTCCAGAAATGCTTGTGGAGGTCAATTTCAATAAAGTTCAAAAACTCGCTTCGTTCGGGCCGATCGAACGCGGTCACGTAGGACCAAAAGCACTTTTACGGACTTGTGCTCGGACTTTAGCTATGCTAATGCGTAGACATTAAAATGCACACGCGGGCGACCATGAATGAACGTATTGGACCGATCCTGTACATCCGTCGTACTTTATCGTACTTGGTGAAAATTTAAACAGACCG
>JAAAKO020080489.1:0-23016 GCA_010015015.2 Bolitophila cinerea | reverse complement strand
GTACTATATGAAAACAAAATGGATTTTGTACTAGTGGCGCCTTCTCATAGAAACGATACGAACTTTTCAGCCGACCTATTACTCATATGATTATATATATATTACTACTAACTGAGTATAATAATATATTACTACTAACTAAGTATTCTTTGTCAATCGGTCTCAATCAAGTCTTGGATGAGTATAAATGAACTCGAGTATCCGTTATACCTCTTTAAGACAAATTAGTCAAAGTTCTAATACCGCGAGGTATCCAAATGCTGCTTGGGTTGTAGATCGGACAGAATTATACAAAAGGCCCCCTAGGAAAAGGGGAGAAAGTAGTGGTTCTCGTTTTTTTTTTCAAACCAAAAAAATCAAAATATTTTTGTATATATGTTAAACTATATTGGAAAAACTAAAAAATAGGGAGGTTGCCCTTATATTACGATTTTTGTTTGCAAAGGTGAAATTCCAAAGACTTCAAACTATTGAGAAGTCTTAAGTCTTTTCCTGAGATTCTACTTGTTTCCTTTCCATAATAACAAATATTTTAGTTTTTTTTTTTGTCTTTTACTTGTTTTTAGATATATTTTTATGCGAACCAAACCACCAATCAAAGGCTATTTTTATAAAAACAACCTCCCTTATTCATCATTGAACAAATAAAATAAAAATTATTTAAAGTAAATTTTAGCTTTGAATTTTTTTATGTAGTTTTTTTTTTTTGTTATTTAATTTTTGTAATTAATATTTATTTTACTTTTGTACATTTTTACAATAGAAAATTAACATTTTTATATATACAATATATTTATATTTTATAAACAATTGTTTTTAATAAACATCAGTTGGGGAGATGTTTCCCCGTTGACGTCATTTAAAAAAAGTCATATTAATTCGGCTATCTTAGGTATTTGTCCCACCCACTGACTTTTCTTGAAAAACGGGATTTATAATTTTCTTCAAACTGCTTTTGTTTAATAGATAAATGGATATAATTTTTATTCTGCATTTTTTTCACCACCGCCAATCCTCTTAATTTCTCTTGGTTTTGGTTTTATTGCTTGTTTTTGATTGTTTTTACACTTGGATGCGTTAATATTTCCAAAAAATTATACAAATTAATGAATATTTTTACCAATTTACTAATTCACCAATTTGTATACCAATATATTATAAAATAGGTACACATTTCATCTCAATATAATTATATTATGCGAATGAAATAAAAAATATCTAAATCTTTATTTCGACTAACTTTGGGTCCTTGATCACGAATCCATATTCAGCTTTTAAATGTGCTATACCTTTTAGTTTTAGACTAAACTAGACTTAAAAAGAATTATAAATTCTAAACAATATCAATTCAATTTTGACTCGCTGAAGCTAAAGTGTGTCAAAGCAAGTTTAGGATTAATATAAAATGTTTTGGGGAATTTTTGGAAAGAAACATAATACTTATACACAACAAACACCTTTTAACCTGCTTATCGATACAAACATTTTCCTTTTTAATTAGTTAGTTCACAATTATTTTTCCAAAATTTAACACAATTTTACCATTTTTTGAAGGACATTTACATGTGATAGCAATTATGTCGGCGCAAATGATGTCGTATCTAAGACGTGTAGTTTAAAAGTACCACATCTTCTGAGGAACTCCATAAAATTTAATTCGTTCCCGTTTAAATTGCTTGAACATATACATATACATATACAACTCCAGTTCTTCAGAGACGCCTACTCGTCTTACTAGTCTTATATGTAAAGCATGTTTATATAACATATAAGTTGTCTTATAATAGATCCGTACGGTAAAGAGTCAAAATATTGCGATTACCTTATTACATTAATAATATACCCTCATCTGATACCACACCAAGTCCCATCTCAATGTAGAGCAGATAAGAAAATTGGCCTCACGGGATGCTTGACATGTTGGCAGATGAGCAGCAACTGGTAGTTAGTTGTGAGTGTTGTACCTAAAGCTGAAGAAGAAGGCAGTTGCATCAGCCATGATATTTTGAGATGGAAAAGTAGCTTAAATTACTTCCTTACGATTTTTAACCTTATTTCCATTAAATGATATCGTAGATATGCTTTTAAGGACTATTTTTAATTAGTTTTGTCAATTCTTTAATAAAGTAGAATATTATGAGAATTTAAAACAAATAATTTTGGATTAAATTAATAAAAACTACAAAAAACGTAAAAACTTTTAGTTATTTAATAACGAAAATTATTTCGGTTACACTAAGTCTTGAGTTGGTCTAATGTGTATCCTCTCTTGCACGCAAATCGTGTACGTCATCAAATGGGGGTGGCCTTTATGGCCGTACGTATTAATTTAAACCAAAAAATCCCAGAACTCATTTTTGGTTGTTACTTTTGTATATTTCTTATTAATTGTAATATAGTATATTATTTATGTATATATATATATATATAATTTATATTTTAAACATTTATAAAATAGTATTAATTTGTATTTTTTGTTTGTTTGTGTGCGTATGCGCATTGGAACAGATTGCGTTCAGTACGGAAATAAACACACGTGTCGATGTTTTCAATTATAAATATAAATATGAGTGTTTTGGCAAATTAATTACAAAAATTACAACATGCGTAAGTTAACAAAACATAAACAAACAACATTTGTAAAATTAAATTATCTTTTTATCCTAATATCCTAAAAATGGCTGTAACATATTAGTTTGTGTAAATATGATCTAATAATTGACAAAACTACATAGATTCGGTTTTTGTTTAGTTAAAAAATAAAACGGTACGAAAGCGAAATTGAACGAGAAATATATTCAAATAAGAAATTGGCAGCAAGAGATTCTTGCGAGGGATTTGCGAAGGTGAGTCCTCTGTCCGGGATGACTATATAAATGTATGTTTTCCTGTATAGACATTTGTAAAAAAAGGCACATTTAAAACAGTGACACAGTCGCACAGACTCTGGATCAGACTAGATGTTTGTATTGGAGACGGGAAACTGTTGATCTTGAGACTATAGATTCAATCCTGAGCGACGGCGGACACTGTTTTTGAGTCTATTGATTGAGAGTGAAAATGTGTGGCACTAAACAAAATACATGTATTCGTATTAAATATAAAGGATTAGTCTGGCTACCACAGTTACGCTGTAACCACAAGATGATGTGAATTCTTCGTTTGTTTTGTTAGTGTTGCTCGCATTCAACATAATTAAAATGGGTTAAAACCAACACGAGATAACACACAAATATAATATATATACACATATTATATATATATAGTATATATTATAAAATACAAGCACACACACACTTATTAAAAACACTTAGAGAACCACAAATGCGGTCGGTGTCTTAACGCTTCATTTTGTCAAGAATTGGCAGAATCATGTCGAACGTAGGTCGTTTGCCGGGATCCTCGTTCATGCAGATGTTTATCAGTTTCGAGAGATATGACGAGGTGCCCACTGGTACCTGTACACGAAGACCTTCGGTGGCGATGCGCATGCCACATTCCATGGGCGACAGATCGGCAAACGGAACCTCACGCGTCGCCAGCTCCCAAATACAAATTGCAAAACTCCACATGTCGCACGCTTCCCAGTTGCGTTCACCACGCTTGCGCTGCAGTGCTTCCGGTGACATCCAGGCTGGCTGATACAAGCGTCCGGTCTCCTGGAACGAGAACTTTGCATCACCCATGTTAATGCGAGCCGTTAGGTCCTCATCAATCTACAAAAGAGAACAAACTAGTGATTTCTTCTTAATTCGATATTGAATCATAAACAATTATACCATAACGTGAGAGCTATTCAAAAGAAACTCTGGGATGATGCGTTCCAGAGAATGCAAGAATGCCATTCCACGTGCAATGTCCAATGCGAATCGCACCGCCTGAGCTGTGTCAACCACAACACCGGCAGCTCCGTGCAATAAATCATGCAGAGATCCACGTGGCATGTACTATAAAATACAATTCTATTAAAATCTCAATGTTCTACAATCTCAAAGTAATCAACTCACCTGACTGATAACCACCAAGTTCGGTGGAGCATTACATGCTCCAATTACTGGCAAAATATTCGGATGCGAGAAAATGCGTAGTTTCGGGAACTCCTCATTGAAATCACGTGACACTCGAGCATTGCAGTCACGGATCGCCAGAATCTTGGCCACAATGTCATTCTTTTGCCAACGTCCACGCCATGTCTCACCGGACGCAGTAACGGCCAGTTTTGTGTGCAGCTCAAGATCACGAATATTGATGCCCTTGTACCGGGACAGCGTAGCGTCTCGCGAACGTGTCTTCAGACCGAGCCAGCTCTGGTCCTTGAAACTGATCTTCTTAAGCTCTTGACCACTCTCGACGGCCAAATCGTGCAGACGCTTGGCCAGCTGTTGCTTGGCCTTGTCCAACGGTGTGTCTCCGTCCTTATTGGCCACCGATACCAGAGCTCCATGATTGACTAGGTCCTCAGCAATGCCCTGATAGCCCCAGAAGCATGCGTAGTGCAACGGTGAATTTCCGTGATCGTTCGTAGTGTTTACATCGGAACGATGACGCAGTAGCTAAAGATTTAGAACGTTAGTTAGTCAGTCTCTCTGGGACTAGATCATATGGGAGATGTATTTACCAATAGAACAATTTCCATGTGTCCGTGCGCAGCGGCCAAGTGCAACGGAATGTCATCACCCATATTAGTAGCATTCACACGTGCACCACGCTGCAAAAGCATCTCCACAAGCTTTGTGTGGCCTTCTTTGGCACACCAATGCAACGGGCTGAAGCCATGATCATCGCTATATAGCAAAACCGAACACAAACAAAAACATAAACAAACAATATTTTTTGTCATTAGTCTAAAAATACATTCTGACGTGTGAACGCAGCATTCACATTCGCACATCTGCTGTCATCCTACACACATTCATAAACACACACACACACACTCATAGAGAATAATATAGCACATACACACACGCACACCACGAAAAGGGTGTGCCACAACATTTTCCATCCATATAAGGTAGAACCAGACAGATTTAATTCCGAGTATTCACATGTGCTCCGTGGCACACATCATCCACGAACACTGCTTACCCTTGATTCATGTCATGCTCGGTATCGTCCAGCCAAAGTCTGACCTGAATGGAATTGCCTTCACGGCACCAATGGAAAATGTCCTCCATATTTTGCGGAGGCGCAACAGAACGATTGACACACGAAACACGAGAATAAATGGGTTTCGCTGTTGTGTTGGCGATCTGCGCGCACTGTACGGCGAAACTTTACGCGTTCGGACAGGTGTTTAGGGATGCAAGGAGCGCGGAATGTACGGGCAAACGGGATCAATCAGTGCAAATGAAAACAGGAACGTACGAATCGCGAACAAAACAGAACTGTCAAACTGTTGCTGCACTTTTTTGCTGTGTGTGAAGCATTCGTGTCGCAACGGTTGGTAGTGCTGATATGTGGGTGTCGCTGTCGCGGCGAAGTACAGAGTGTTCGAAATAGTTTTGTTATTATATATTTTTTTCATATTATGTTAAATATATATATATAAAACATTAACATATTTTATTTAGAATTATTTAGCTTTTAGTTTATTACAAGTTATTATCAAAGATATTTAATCTGAGGTTATTATCGTTAAATAAAAACAAAACCGTACAAATGTCACCCAACCCTAACAAATTCGTCGAATGCAAGACGTAGTACATGATTCATTTACATTTTGACATTTCGTATACGCAAATCGCAACGCAATAAAATCACTAAGTGGAAAACATGGCAGATTATCAACTCGATTCCGCGTTCCCTCCGGGTTGGGACTGCAAATACGACACAAACACGGGCAAATGGTACGCTAGAAACAAGATCAAATTACGTGTAATCGCTTCGGGCATCCATCCGCAGGGTGTGATCCCGTGAATTCCATTTGGCTTGTTTTTGTCACGCAAATCAAGATCACAACATACAAGATGGCGTCGCGCTGTTTTGTGTTTTGATATCGCACGGAGTAATTGGGTTATGTGCGCGCGGGTTGCATAAGAAGTGGCGTTGCACAAGTGCTCTTTGCTCTACCTACATCTACTAAGCGCGCGACAAGAGCATATCACATCAGCCGGGGAACGTGTGTGACGTAGAGACACTCTTAGAACGGTGTATTGTTTTTATTGGGTCAAGAGTTTATGTGCGCGTCAGTTGCATGCTATTGAGATCTATATTTTGTTCTTTGTGAGTTTTGCTTTAACGTATCTAATTCAGACGATTTGTTTAATTTATAGCTACTACATAAACTACTTGACAAAAGCCATGTCTCTGGAAGATCCACGTGGTCCACGCTACAGACAACTGCAGAACGAACGGGCCTCGACGGAATCAATTCCGATGCAGGTAACAAAAAACTAAAATATTTCTATATATAGATTATGATTATATTCATTTGTACAGGTACAAACAGAATTTATATTATTTTGCCTACATCCAGGCAACCAGTGTCTTTTGTTTTCACACTGAAACTGGCGCAAGTCAGGCCCAATTTAGTAATAAGCACTTTTTATATAAACTACCCTTCACTCACCCAGATTATTTGTTTCGCATATAAATGTAGCCCGTGCATGGATCCCCGTATCACGTTTACCCTACCAATAACTTCCCCGCTGTCCAGGCATTTCAAGGTCCTCCCCTGAACAACATGATGTTTAGCACCAGTGCAGCAAGTCCCATGTTGTCAATCAAACGACCGCAAATGGCAAGTGCTCTCCTCACAGAGATATAATTGATTTTTACATTTTATATTTTATTTTATTTTTCCATTTTGATTTTGTAGGAAATGTCTCCGATTTTGCGTCACGCGAGTCCACACGCACCGCGCATCATGAGCAGCCTGGCCAGGCAGAGTGTAACCACCCAGGAGACCTCGTTCTCAACACCAGCAGAACAGGACGCCTCGGTGGCCAAGATCAACACAATGTTTCCGACCGCCAGCGAGGCTCACATTCGTCTGCTGCTCAAAAAGTAAGTTTGCTTCTGGCCATTTTGATCAGTACATATATATACACATGCCTTTACCTAACAAATCATAACGTTTTCTCTGTGCTAACACAATTAAACCACTAACACAATGTACATTTTAAACGCTCCGCCCTCACTCACCGTTTCTGCTGCTTCCGCTCGCAATTCTGCATACAAATAACACACACACATATAATATATATATTGTGTGAATACGCAATACATATAAGGTACTACAATCGGGAGGCTGTGGTGATTAGTGCACTGCAGGTCGAGAAACATCCGCTTACGACGCCCGGACCGTACTCAACGCCTCCGCCGACCGTCCGGCAGAACATATCGATGGGCATGAGCTCGCTGATCGCAATGACACCGCCGATGAGTCGGTTCGAGGCTGCGGCAACGGTACCGTCACGTACGGGCAGTCCGATACCACCGCGTCCGGGCAGCGTAGCCAGCGGCTGCTATGGATCACCGCGCGTCGGCGAGGGATATCGCAGCTCGCCGAAGCCACACTCGTCGCCCAAGATGAAGCTTAGGTGGTTATTTATAAAATATATACTCTCCCAAGACACTTAATTCTATTAATTTAAAAATAACTTATATATTATTATTATTTCTAGTTTGTAGGCTTAGCTGAGATTCGTTTCGCTTATTGTGTTTGGTTTTCCTTTTCTGTTTAATTGGAATGTCATTTTTGTGTGTGTGTGAGTGTTTGTGTGTAACATTTTTGTTCCTAATTTTAGTAATTGTTAACAAAAACTTAAACTATATAACTTATTCATTCCTTGGTTGCATTTCAAAATTATTGATTGATACTATATTAGAATAATTGTTCTCTCACAAATCTCGCTATATGCTACTCTGATAACCTCTCTCTAGGTACTTGAAGAGTATATTCCCAAAAGCTGACGAAACGCTGCTGCTAGACATTCTGGCAAATGCTGATAACAATGTTCAGACAGCCTCCGAGAAATTACTCACGATGGGTTACGAGAAACGCGATACGACCGCTCCACGGCTCACGAATCGCAACAAGGAGGATCAGGTGATGCGCGAACGCAAGATTGCCGAGAACACACCGCCGCCGGTACCGAAAATTCGCAGCAACGAGGAGAAGAATCAGAGTAGGTTGACATTATAGACATCACAGCAATGAAATTAAAATGTTTAGAGACTCTAGTCTCTAAGTCTCTAGAAACCTAAAAATATCAAAAATAGAGACTTGCATAAAATAGGTTTTAGGTTTTTTTTGAAAAATCGCAGTTTTTTTTTTCATTTTTCAATTTAATGTTTTGATCCTGAGTTTACAAATCGTTGATCCAAAATGTTATTATATTTTTCTTTTAAAAGCTGTAAAAATATTTAGCTATAAAATAATTGCCTTTGAATCGATTTTTTGTTCTTTAGTATCTTTGGCTTCTGCTATTATTTTCTAGGAACCTTCAAAGATTTTATTTAATATTACCTTCTTTTAAATTTTTGAGAAAACAAGAAGAAAACCCTAAAAACCTTTGATATTTATAAATTATGCTTCATCAAAGTCAATTCTTTCAAATCATTTTTGATTATATAAAATCGAATAATGTTTTCTATAGAAAATTGAATCATGCATGATCTTTGAACATGAAAACATGTTTTCTTTAGAAAAACGGATCATGTTTTTTTTATAGAAAATCGGATACATTTCTTTAAATTCAATACAGGAAATCCAATTTTATTTTAAAAATAAAATGTTGAGATGATTTTGATAATTAAAATAGATTTTTGCAAAAAAAAGATAAAAATTAAAAAATATTTTTTTTACGAATTAGTTTCCTTTGTTGTTTAATATTTTTATCGGACTTTCAGACTGACCGATGGCTATGTATTAAAAATTAACTACGCGATTGCGTAGCCTCTAAATAGACAACAACTGTGATGCCTGTTCTAACTAATCTCTCTACAGATACAATATTAGTATAAATATTTCTTTTCCAGTTAAAACTCAACTGCAGGCACGCTACAGTGACATTCCCGGACGCATCATAATAATGGCCCTCGAGAGCGTGGACTACTCCGAGGACAAAGCTTGTCAGATTCTGAAGATTGTTATGCAAGACGAGAACAAACCAAAGGCATCGTCTGAAGCGAGCAGTAGTGCCAAGTCATCGGAGATCACTGAAGACCTAAGCTCCTGCAAAACACAGAGGTATACCTCCTCGGGACACCCGCTTAAAAACAGAATACTCATTACATTGCAATACCACACCATTGTTCTACATAGACCATGCACAACCACACCAACCACCAATCCCACCACCCCCACTAAATTTGCATGCGTTCGTTTTCCTTGTATATATTATAATATAGTGCACCATTGTACTAACCATGATTATAATGAATGCGCTGCTAAACGTTTGTCTCCTGTCTGCGAGTGTGTGCCTGCGTATTTTTGATTCTCTGTGTGTCAAAATCGACATAATAACCGTTAAAATCAAATCCTGTAAATTTCGTACATATAGCAGCAGCCGTACGTCATCTGCTGCATCTGCCAAACCAGTACCACCGTCGTCATCGTGTGAAGACGAAAGCCTGAGCACGGTCATAGAGTCCCCGATTGTGTCCACACAAGTGTCAAGAGCCACCACTGCGTCGTCAACGTCATCGTCACCGCCACAGCTGCTGCCGGACGAGTCGTTTGTTTCGACGGCAGACACCCGGAAGTCAAAGTGTCGCCGTGCCAAGATGATCGTGTCTAGTTGTGCAAAGTATGATAGCCTCTTCAACACTTTAATTTCGTTTTCTTATTTCGTATTTTAACCGGTAAACACACGTTTTGATGGATTCTATTTTTATTTTCGCACATGAGTGTTATGTATTTTTGTGCGTGCCTGTGTGTGTGTGTTTTTTGAAGTGTGAGTAATTATATGTTACACAACCCCTATTTTCGACTAACGAATCTACCACATTTAATCGGATGATCATGCTTGTCCAAGCTTTTCTATCATTCATATCCACTTATTGCGAGAATCGAGAATAAATCATTTATTTATTTACAAAAAAACTTGTAGTTAGATAGTATTTGTATATACTCGTAGTATCGATAATTTTTTTAATATATTTAAATCTAATACTATCCTATTTGGTTGGTCGCTTCGTTTTTGCTACGTTTAGGTTAGCCACGTCGATCGTACGATCCTCGCCAGAAGACGAGCTTGACTCATCCGGTAGCAGTGCGTCTGCCGATTTTAAGTCCGTAATCGAACGCATCTACTCGAGCGGTGCCAATAGGGAGCTATGCAAGGGTCCCAACGAGGATTTGCTACTGTAATCCTGATTCTATTTTAAATTTTCTTGAAAAATTTCGTTTATAATTCCGAAAATTTTCTGTGCTTTTTCTAGGGCCGACTACATTGCCTGGAACGGTGCCAACGCTGATATGCACGCAGGCCACAGTCGCCTGGCCAGAGGGCCGGATGCGTCGTTGCGCACAGCACGCACGCTCAAGGCGTCCGGTGCGACAGGTGCAAATACAGAGCTGTACAAAGGCGCTCAGAGTGGACTGGCCAAGGGCAGTATATACTCTCAGATTGCCAGAAACGTGAATAACGTAAAGTGCAACTAAGTGTATTAACAAAACATCTAAAATTTGTATGTGTCTCTTGTTCTGTTTTAAAATGTAAATCGAGAACAAGCTCGTACACCATTTTTACCCTTTAACCCTTATATTGTTAATG
Source organism: Bolitophila cinerea (assembly GCA_010015015.2). NCBI lineage: Eukaryota > Metazoa > Arthropoda > Insecta > Diptera > Mycetophilidae > Bolitophila > Bolitophila cinerea. The sequence goes on along the minus strand of JAAAKO020080489.1, from coordinate 12,295 downwards.
TTAAATTGACAATAGCCATTTTTACGTATACTTGTTTACGTACTGTGTTCTATATGTTTATTGTGTACCATTCCCGTATTTTATTCGTGTATTCCAAATTCTTTGTATTATCTAAGATTAGGTTTGTTTCTATGTTTATAATTACATTATAGTCTCCACCATCTAGTCCTAGAATACGGTGTGTGTTTTTGATCTTGAAATGGAGCTTTTTCTATATTTGTTTTTCTTTTCCTATAACGTACATTCCATTTGTTTTTGAACCTCCTCACGTAAAAGAAATTAAAAAATTTAGAATGTTAAAATTTGCCAAATGCAAAAAGACCCCTGCAACATACATAATTATATAATAATAATATATCCGTCTTTTGAAATGTAAAGTCTCATTTGTGACACCCATTAGGGCATGACACTCCTCGTGTGTACCACACAATAATCTAACCACATTCCCTCCCTCGGCGCATTTACATTAATTCAAAAAATACATTAGCATTAATTTTGAATGTTTAAATAAGTGGTGATTGCATATACATATAACGTATATATATTTTCATAAGTATATATAAGATGAAACGGTACCTTCGCGAAGATACGAACTAGATTCACATTTTTCTGTGTAATCTATCGAAATATTACTGTACTATATACATATATATATATATCAATTATTTTATTATATATATATATATTAATTCATACCTCAGCGACTCACTAGCAGAGTACTCACATACTTCCAGATCACAAATTAAAAATCAGCTATTCATATACAGAACTTAAATATTGTTATATAAAAGAATTCTTTTTTCGTAAGTCGAGAGTAAATCTCAGAATTCACTACTGCAAAAACTACACACAACTAGCTAAAAGTGCACCACACAGCAGAGCCCCCAGCCACACACACACACACATTCACACTCACAAACAATCAGAATATCATTATACAGAAAATTATTATAGATAAGATTGTAAATGTAACAACGTTCGATATTATATTGTGATTTTATTAGACAGGAATCAAGATTTGCGTTAAAGTGAAAATCATTGTTTTTAATTAAAACATAATAAAATGCATGTCGTTTAAGTTGTACGTTCGAGTGTTATTATAATATACCAATAGATGTATTAAAGTACACGAATAAATGTGATTTATCTGTCCATGGAAGTGTTTTAATTACTTAATTAATATAGTCTGAATTTAACGTTAAAACTGTAAAAGGTAATTCCCTTAAAATTAAATTCTGCAAATACTCCTATTCAAAATCAACTGGACTGGTAAAATTACTTGTACTAACCACATATATAATTAAACTCACGGCAAGGACATTCGCTAAATCAATATCCATACGCAATCCTTTTTCATTTAAGCACAAAACACCAGCCATATTTCGTGTAACCTAATCTGCAGCTTTATTCAATGTTCAAACTTCATCTTCGTTCAACAGCATATTTGGAATGCCCTCGGTAATCGGAAAGATACGCCCGGTTTCCGGACACTCGAGGTTACCTTCAACAATATCGATCTCTAGCAAAACGTGATGCAGTTTCTGCAGGAATTCTGTGTCCATTGTGAAGTTTTCCGCAATCGTGGCTGGCAAATCTGCACTGCAGCCGACCTGAAACATAAATCAATTATATGTTGTTACCATCGAAATATGTTATGCTTTATGGATATAGTGTATATACCTGTTCAGCTCCTGCGTACACAGTGGGCCAATCGAGCCTGGGCATGATTCGGGTTATGAATTCCGCATTGAAGTCAGCGGTGGTCACTTCTTTCTGGGTAATCTTTAGAGGGCACACAAATACGGTGTTAAATTCTGTATACGACTCCTAACCAAAAATATACATATGGACCATTTTACTTACGTTCAGTTTCAGTGGATACCCGACTTTGACGCCTCGAATGCACTTTGAGGTCAAGAAATTGTACGTTATTAACTTCATTCTGGCTGTGCGGCGTGTGTTTTATTATATAAAATAAGGATTTGTGGAATCGGGAATATATTGTGTTCACGATTTGTGATGGCCCAAGTTTAAAAGCAGAAAGCACGTTGTTTACAATATTTTCTACTTTGACGTTTTGTTTTTTAGGCGAATTTCTGACACAACATATTAAAAAGTACTAGATTTTTGTTTCGGGAAAGTGTGCAAATTTACATAATTTAGTACTGCTATCACTTTATATAAGATTTTTTAAATATTCACAATAGATGATTCAGATTCAAAACAACATTTATTTATTTATCATTCTCCATTATTCAATTAAATATAATAAAAAAATAATACCAATATTCTCAAACTAATCAAATTGAAATGAATTGTTCTTCTTATTTATGAGTTATAAATGGCAATTTCAATATCATCGATCCGAAAGATCTCGATGATGATCTTCTTTACGTCCTGCCATTTAAATTCACCCTTTCCAGAGCAAATACGAGGTAGTGCCAGTTTCTTTACGCCATTCGATAGCTACAAATAAAAAGTGCAATATTAATATGAATTCAGAAATCAGGCAGTTCAAATCTTAATTAATAACCATGTGCGCTTTTGTGGCAGTTAGAGCCACATACAGGTCCTGAAAACCGGGCTGTTGATGTTCATAGTTCTTCACCATCATATAGTAAATGTAACGGCGATGGCTCGAGATGACTGCCACTCCACCGACACCAACGTGTTGTCGTTGCAATTTATCATGCTGACGAAATTGTTCGCTGTACTCACACACACAAACAAATGCAAGATTTAATGAAATAATAATCGATTTTTATGAAATAATAAATATTTACTTAAACTCGGCCGCCAGTCCATAGGTCATTTTCAAGTCCACAGACACACAGTGACCCAGTGCAAACTCCTCGGGCGCATCAAAAATGTCCAAATCCACTTCGTAAAGCTTTAATTTCATGTCCTTGTCCATTTTAATAAATACAAAAAACCAAAACGTCTCTCAAACTAAAAACACAAAAATACTACACGAGAATCCATTGTTCGATGGAATATTATATTATTGATTACCGTTACCAAGAATTCAATAAAATACAGCTGACAAATAAAAAATCAAACGGTTTTTTTTATATATGTGTATATACACTAAACACATACACACAGAGGAATGTATATTTAGAAAAGCATATCGGTGTGTACATCCGCATTATACGGTATTATATGTTTTACATTTTATTTAGGTACAAAATTGTATATCACAATATCAATGTTGTGCGTGGCGTTTGTATTGAACACCTCTGTGATGATATCCTTGACTTTGTCCCATTTGAGACCGTCCAGACCGCACCCGATACGAGGCATCGCGAGTTTGTGGACATTGTTTTGGTTCTGTTTATATTTTTTGATAGTTATAATTTGATACATTTTTGAATTCTTTCAAAATAAGAACACTTACAATGTGATTAGCCATATCAGTCAAAGCAGCGGAAAGCGACTCGTACGTGGGCCTCTCATATGCCAGCTTTTTTGTTATCAGGTAGTATACGTAACGACCTTTAACATTGAGCACGGCCACAGTGCCGGGTTTTTTCTTCTGCGCAGCGAGTTCTTTATGGCGGGCAAACATCTTGCTGCTCATGAAAAAAAAAACAATTTAGATTTTAGATAAATTGTATATATATAGAACAAGTTCCACAAAAATGAGCAATGATTTTATAAATATGAGGGCAATTTTAATATGTAAAATTTTAATTATTTTAGTATCAAAATTCAAAAGACGTATACAAAGTGATACAATAGGATGAAAAATTTAAACATGGGTTATTTATTTTAATTTATTACTAGGGAGTAGAAGAAAATGATAAGTTAAAGGGAAAAAACATGTGGTGATTCTTGCAATCTACAGATAGGCGTCCAGTGCAAGCTCTAAAGCACATTGAGGGAATAAAAACGGTTTCCGTGGCACCAAATCTGAACACATTATCTTGTAGACAATTGACTTATTATAAGTCACTTAGTTTTTTATTTGCTTGTATTGCATTCTATACATGGCGAATAGCTCCTTTTAAACATCGATTATCTTGCAAACTTATTGTCTTAGAATATATATAAAATATATAAAAATAAAATATAAAACTTCATATATATTTTTTCTAGAATTTAATGTCTAAAAGAATATATGTTCAGATCTTGGCACCACTGAAACCTTCGTGCCCAGATCATGATACAATAAATAAAACATACCTGAATTTCACAGCGATCCCGGCTCCCATCAGAAGGTCCTCAGAAACACAGTGCGCCAGTGCGACATCTTTGGCAGCACTAAACAGATCGCCCTCAATCTCGTTTATGGTCACAAAGTATTTAACGCTATCCATTTTGGTCTCAGAGTCGTAATGCGTGTTATTTAAATGAATTACTTTACTTGTTTCTGTATTTGATAGATAAGGAATACGCAGCAAGAAGCACGACGCACGAACGCAGAACGTAGTTCTAGTTGAAGGTTAAACGAGGAACTAAAACTAACTAGCAGAAGTAAAAAGAAGTAACAAGAAAATAACACAATATTATGTTGTTATGAAAAATTAATGATAACTTAAATTATGCCGGTGGGCGGTGACCAAATTTCTTAACTGAAAATGATTGACATAAACCTGGAAATTGTACAAAAAATCTAGTACTTTCGTTTGAATATGTTTTTTTATTGCGCAATTTATTTTATTGTGAATAATCGTAAAGGCAACAAGTGTATTTTTTAATACAAAAGTCGCAAAAAATAATCTTAGTTCATAAGTTCGCATTTATTTCTTTTTTCTTATCATTATATTATCATAAAAAGGCACACACCGTTCTCAAAGGTAGCCTTTTGTATACAAAATACTTAAACTTATTTAACGTTGTGTTCTTTTTTACTATGGTGATGTTTTATTTGTATTGTTATTGTAGTGTTACAAGATATTTTTATCTGTAGCTTTTGTTACGCCATTGCCATATATAATATATACATTTGTTTTTGTTATTAAATTATGAAATCAGCTGGAAATGGCAAATGTAGCAAATTAATAATTCACAATAGACATTTAATAATAATAATAATAATAACATTTTATTTTAATTTTGTATATTTTTTTAGATATTTGTTGTTTTTTAGAGATCATTTAAAAACAATTAAAGAAATAAACTTATATCTATAAAATAAAATTGTTTTTTTTTCATCCATTACATATTTTTTAAATAATTTTTATTTGTTTAAATTTTTAAATCATTTAAGTTTTTGAAACATGTACAATTATTAATTATTTTAATCATTTTTATTTTAGAAATATGCACAAGACATTTAAATCTGTGTGCAGCCTGCACACATCAGTACCAAGGATAGGTACACTGCCATTTTCGGCCTCTTATCATTGCCTCATAAACAGCACAGCTGGAGCAGATGGGTTGTCTAAAGTCGACGGGCGACTGCACACTAAGAACGGGCAACTGGATTATGTACAGAGACCGCATCAGGCTGGCCTAAGTAAGATCGATTACATTTTATATATATATTATAATAAGAGTAGATTTGACACCCTTTTCGATCCTTGGTTCCATAGAAGAAATGTCGATTATGATATAAGAATAACTTCAAGGATTTTTTGGAAAAATTATTGATGTAAAAGTTTCAATAAATTTATAACGCCTCCAAAACAACCAGCAACTTCTGTAGCACATACAGTAGTCACAGGTATAAATCCACACCACAGGAACCGCACCACCATACTTTACCTTTAACCTGGTTTCACAACCTCCAACCTTCCTTTATTTATACAGTTCGCCGTAAAGAGCCATATTAAGTCCCTTTGCCACTGGAATGCTGCTTAAATTCCATATTCGATTTTATTTGAATATTATCGATTTAACTGTTCAGACTCCACAGATCTTTACACCAAATCTAATTTCTGAAGGCGCCGGAAGAAAGAAAATACACATTTATATTCATTAAATAAAGTAATTAAAAGCACGAGAGCTACCATCCTCCTTAATTTGTCCGTTATTGGAACAACATAGATCGCGAACCAAATGCTTCGAGCAAGTATATTCGTAGGTTTGAAATGGTTCAATGTTAAAAGAAGTACCTCAATAAGAAGAAAAATAAAGATTCAATGAAAAAAGAAGCACAGTAAAAAGAATAACAGGAGTTTACTTATTACTTATTTCAAAATAAAAAACGGTAACACAAATATTGTTAATTTAATTATTAAAATAATCTTGAGAGCAATAATAACAATATAACAAAGTATATATACATATATGATATTTTACATTTAGCACAAGTGTTCAAGATAAATAACTTATAAATAATTATCAAATATGTATATTCTTGTATCACACAAAAATAAACATTTGATAATTTTGAGCACTGCAAAAAAGACTTATAAAATTATCACACACGTTTCATTATTTATTAGGCCTCGAAAGACTGCACTTCTCAACTGATACTATGGCTGCTAGTAAGTACAAAGCACAAATTACTTTTGAATTCAAAATAATTAAATTAAATATAATTATCTGAACATTTCGCAGCAAATAATTCCAAACTGCGAGTGCCCGTCACTGAGGCTCGCCGATTCATCGCCGACTGTTTCATTGCCATGCACACTCCCACCGAACACGCGGATGCCATGGCAGATCTCTTGGTGGCCGCCGATCATCGTGGTCACTTCAGCCACGGCATGAATCGCCTGGAGATGTACATAAACGATTTGCATGAACACACCACAGACGCAGCCGCAAAACCAGAGATCTTGCGCGAATCAGCTGCCACTGCCTGGGTGGACGGTCACAACGGTCTCGGTGCGGTGGTCGGAAACTTTTGCATGGATTTGGCAATAGAGAAGGCTCGTACGGCGGGCGTGGGATGGGTGTGCGCAAAAGGTTCCAATCACTACGGCATCGCCGGATGGTACACAATGCGAGCACAGCAACAGGGATTCATGGGCATGTCGATGACGAACACATCGCCGTTGATGAGTCCGACACGTAGTAAAGGCGCTGGGCTCGGAACGAATCCGTTAAGCTTTGCGGCACCTGCAAATGCGGGAGACAGTCTTGTGCTGGACATGGCTACGACTGCGGTGGCATTGGGAAAGATTGAGATGCAACGACGCAAAGAGGAACCGTGCCCGTTGGGCTGGGCACAGGACGCGAGCGGAGAGAGTACGACGTGTGCGAGTACAGCGTACGATACGGCCTGTCTGATGCCGTTGGGTGGATCCGAACTGAATTCCGGGTATAAGGGTTACGGACTGGCTGCGATGGTCGAAACAATGTGTGGTATTTCGGCGGGTTCGAAATACGGCAGCAACATTCGCAAGTGGTCGCATTCGGGCGGAGACGAGCAAGCCAATCTGGGACAGGTGTTCGTGGCCATTGATCCGGAGTGCTTTGCACCGGGTTTCACCGATCGTATGTCCGATTTGCTAGGATCTCTGCGTGAAATGCCTAGAGTAAGTTTATTTTATCTGGTTTTGGTCTGTTTTATTTGCAGGAACTTCTATATATTTTTGTATTTCTATTTTCTAATAGACTAATCCTGACAAACCCGTTCTGGTGGCTGGTGATCCAGAACGCAATCACGCCAAGAAAGTCGAGCAAGAAGGTGGCCTAGCCTATCACGAGAATCAAATCAAAACATGTGCGGATTTAGCTGCGAGGTTAGGTGTCACTCCGATAAGATTTGTATAATCTCTAGTCATTCTCTGTGTTCTTATTGCATTTTTTTTTATCAATAACCTCTTGTACCTTTTAAAAAGCATTTATAACGTGTCAATAATACTGAAACATCAATTAATAATAAATCATGTTTTATTTAGTAAAATCACTAATGAGAACAGTCTAGGAGTTGATCGGACGACATTTCATCGGAACTGACCACGTTCAGATTGGGCAATATAGCGAACGCTTCCGTGAACTTTTTCTTGCATTCCGGCGTCAGGTATTTAGGAAAAGTAACTAAAATGGTATAGATTAAATTCAATACGATCAAAGAAAGATAGTTTGGGCATTCAAAGTACTAGCGAAATGAATAAAAAGATTTCCTTTCTTTGAGTTGTCTGTATCGTACGGAATTCCTTCGTTTATCACCTCTTTTACGTAGGCAGGGCTTGGAAAGTCGTAAAATAAATTATTTACAATTCCGATCCAGGAATAATGATATACATACTGCACAACATCCGTGATGGGTACATTTAAGGTACGATCGTCAATCGTGTATAGCGTTACAACAAATCCGCACAGAGCCTTTTGCAGATCAATCGAATGGGTCATATGCAAATGTGGACCATCTCGTGTGTACACACTGTGCGGTTTGTCCTGTACCACAAACACTATATCGGCCGGAAAATTAGTGGGTCCTCGGTCACCGTCTTCCGGAAATCGAATTTCCACACCCGACCGGATGCCTGCAGCAACCGGAACGACAAGAATACGTTCCTTGACCTCGGTGCACGTCTGCGTTTCATCGGCAAACTCGTTGCGAAGTATTTTCATTTTCTTCACAGCTCCGTAAAACACCTCTTTTAGCTCTAGGTAGAGGGTGGTTCGCACATCGGGATCTTTTACCTTGAGACCTTTACCTTCGGCCAGTGAGTACAATGGCGGTGGATATGTGACCGCATCGATAAGGTCCACGTATGGCGAGGTCGATGCAAATGTGTCTCTAAGGACAATCAAAAATTATTTCCATAATAAAAAGAATAATAAATTGCTATAGGTACTCGTAAGTCTTCATGTAGTTTCCGTGGTACACATACGGCTGGACGTATCCGTTTGGCGTGACGGTGCCTCTCTTTAGTCCTTCCTCTCCATAAAGGTCGAATACTTGACGCCACAAGGGATTCACTGGAATTATAAACAATTTTATGACATATTTTGCTACATATGTATTTAAATATATTAATTTCTTACCAACCTAATACATCGTATGCCTCGTTCACATACTCCCACAGCGTTTCTGTACTCAGTGCGGGTAAGTGATCGATAACCTGAGGCACTCCTTCGGGTGGGTTCTCTGGATGCATTGGATATGGCTGACGACGTGGATGTGTGGCAATGGCATATTTACGGTAGCTATTTTTTTACATTTTAGAATCATTAAATTTATGTGCGTGTTTTTAATGCATCCTTACGCTAGTTTTATGTCTGCAATATTGCACTCACGTGGCAAATTGAGAATGGCATAGTAATCCAGTCCCATTGGAGATTACAAACAGGCTCTAGATGCCTTTATTTCAATTTTAAAGTTGTTTAATATATTTTGACTTAAGTGTACAAGCTTCTTTGTTTTAAAAAAATTTATAAGTTATATTTATATATTTGTATTTTTTACCTCCACGGAGTAAATAGTATTAATACTATTTACTCCGTTATTACCTCTTATAAAAAGGTAACAACAAATGCGGTTTCTGTTAGAGGCCCAGAAGACTTTGGCGGCCAACTTTACCCAGCATTTGATAGCTCTTATGCAACTGTTTTTTTTCGAACGATCCCTCCGTTGAAGATGGTTTATCTATGTGTTGATCTGAAAAGGACTACTTTTTGGCTTCCAACATTTCTTTGTAATGATGGCCAGGAAAGTAAAAGCACCGTCTCTGGTATTTTACAGGCTTACCACTTCTCTAAATTACCAAATTGTCCAATTATTTTCAAAAAAATCTTATAAAAACCAAACATAGTTCTATTTTCTATAAACATTTTGTCGGAATACTACATTGTGCGAAATACACTAAATTCAGCAGCTTGTCAAGATAATAAATAGTTTAAATTGTATCATTTTTAAGGGTTGGACTTTAAATAATTAAACCAATACTATATTTCTTTTTGAATACAAGATAAAAGACAAATAATTTAAAAGGATCTAGCTAAAGTATGTCTATTAACCATGTCGCTCATGAACTTTTTAGAGGTAAAAGTTTGTGTAGAAAAACCACGCCTTTTTGGTGAAAAAGAGGATATATTTTCATATGGCATTAACTCCATTTTAAGTGTTATAGTTTTTTTTACAAAAATCACTTGATTTATTTCCATCATAACTGTACCCTATTTTTCCCTAATATCCTTTAAATTTGACCATTCACAGCCATTCTTAAGAGAAGAAAATAATAAGAGTAAAATAATAATAAACATATTTGTTTTTACAAAAACCAATAAAAAAATAAGTTTTATTCAAGGCCCCTTAAAAGAGTTTTTGGGAGTGACCGTCAAAAAAACATAATTTTGCATTGAGTAAAAAAAACAAGTTTTGCTGTTGTTTTCAACAGAACATTTACAGTTGTGTTTAAAAAAATGTATAAGTATTATTGTATGCTATTGCAAATTATGTTTTTGCAATATTATGATTTACAAAATTTGGCTTTTAAAAACTCATTTTTTCTTAATTTGGGAGTTTCAAAATAATGGATTTTGTTTGTTGCGTTTGTGTTTTGTGAACAGATTTCTGTAATACCACATCCCAGAAAGTTGTAATACTGTTTTTTTTTTAACAAAGATGGAATTTTGCAATAATAAAGAACATTAAAGGAATAATATTATTTTAATATATCAGAATTCCGCACTTTTTCAGGGATATATAGAGTAGAGTTTTTTTTATAACGAAATGAAACGAATCCCGCAAAATACACCTTAAGGAGTGGGAGGGCCAGTTCAAATTCAAATCAATTGAATTCGCTATTTTGGATTTTTCTACACCACTTATAAGTTATATTGAAAAAGACCTTATTTTTTAAAGAGGTTCTTCAAAAGGGTTATTTCTCTTTTTAATATTTTAAATGTTTAAAACATCTTCTAGCCTTAAATTAAGCAAAAATGTAAACTAAGTTATCTGTACCAATTGCAATGTCATTGCTGATATGTTTTGATTAGAAAAGCTTTTTAACGGAAGATATACAAAAATCTTCCAATTATTATTATAGCTCTTCAGAATTTAAATGTAATCGTTTGGTTTGCAAAAAAACATCTTTCAAATCTGGGCGTTTCTTCAGAAGTTAGGGTTTATTGCCGTAACCCTAAAAGGGAGCTCTTCAACACACTTGAAACGTTTTTTTGAGCGGTATTAAACCCTTTTTGAAGGGAGGAGGATTCAAAGTTTTGATAATATTCTAGTTAAAAGCCGTTGAATTTAGGAAAGTGCGCCATTCTTTAAACGGCGCCTGGAAAAATCACACCAACTGTCCATATTTTAAAACCGGCCCTGGCAGGAGGTGACGTCTGTATTGGTAAAGACGAAAAACTAGACTCACGTGTATATAATCCAAAGTTTTGTGGTTTTGCTTTTGCTTGTCCTTTTACGTGTCTTTTGATACTATTAAAAGCTCTAAAGTTAAATTCGACTCCTGTTTATTTTTAATGTCGAAGATATAGGGATCTCAGGCGTCCCGGATTAGATTTCATTAAACCAGTTGACATTGTTTCAGTCTTTATCAATTGATAATAAAAATATGTAAATTAATGTTTTTTTCTGTGAAATTCTATTAAACTATAAACTATATACAAATTTCTTTTGAGTTAAGCTGGTTAAGCCATACTTGTTAGTGCATATTTTTGCATATTTTACTCATAAATGCATATTTTTGCATATTTTGGCCTTTTAAGAGCATATTTTTGCATATTTTATATTTCAGAGCATATTTTGTACATTAGCAGATTTACTTCTTTTCTAAGACTGTTATTTAAATGAATTATTTATTCCAAATAAATAAATAATTAATAAAAACATTAAAAATATATTAATATTAAATTTAGCATTTTGGCATTTGTTCTTATAGAATTTTTGAAATATCGTCATTTTATTCAATTAGTTCATGTGATAATAAATCATTCAAGTTTACTTTTTAAAAAATGGTTATTTTTGTTGTCTCTCTTATTAGGATTTTTCCAAACTGCACGTGGGGGCAGAGGCAGATGCGTGCAAACTGTCGAAAACGCCTAGGCACAAACTGCACACGAGAACTGAACAGTGTTGCACTCAAACTGCACCAAGTTTGCGTGCAGATTACGTGCAAAGTTTGCACTCAAACTGCAACTCACGCTAAACTGAAAACTTTGCACGTCATTTGCACGTAAGCTGCACTCAAGCTGCCTCTCAAGACTGCGTGCAGAGTACGTGCAAACTATGCACGCAAAATGCACCTCATTCTTACGTGCAAATTCTGCACGTAATCTGCACATTATTCTTGCGTTTGTACGTAAACTGCACGCAAGCTGCACGCGAAAACATTGCGTGCTTATTTGTTAAAAAAGGTGACAGGCAAACTATACCTTGTAAAAATCTCCAAAAATCTCTTTTCTCTCTTCTTCTCTTGTGTTTTTGTTAAAT
>JAAAKO020080378.1:0-23020 GCA_010015015.2 Bolitophila cinerea | reverse complement strand
TAAAACCTCCGTCTTTTCTTTTCAAAGTGCGAAGTGCACCGCACAGAATCGATTAGAATTTTACGCATCCCGAAACATGTTTGTTTATTGAATATCAACATAACAAAATCTTTGATTGTTTGTATACATTTAAAATTTAATATGCGGTGTCTTTTAATAGCCTCGTTTGATTATAACATGAGCTTAAATATGTAATTGTTTCAGTATTATTATTTGTTATTACTTAACATCACATATGTCTACAGATTAATTAATTTATTTTAACTTGTATGTCTATTTTTAGAATAATCATAAACTTAAACAATATAAGTATACATACATCTAAAAACATGTTGCCAAAGATAAGATTAAATAATTTTAAACCGACGACCGAAAAAAACATTACTGTGTGTTACGTGGATAACTGAATAAACATATTATTATTATCATAGTATCAATTTAGCACACACCTTATAATTCAATATTGTCCACTGAATATAGGCCGTCCATATATTACGTAATGTTCTAGGATGAGGGAGGGGTTTACAATTTTGTTAGGAGGTGTTACGGAGAGGGGGGTGTTGAGCTGATGTTACGTAACAAAATAAAATTATAATTTAAATACATTTTATTATTTTGTTTTTTTTTTAATACACGATTTTGGATTACCTACATTTTTCGACATTTTTGGATAGAATTTTTTAAAGTGGTGAGGGGTATAAGAAGGCATGGTCAAATTTTTAGGGAAAAGGTACATTTAGGGGGCGTTTAAAAAAATAAATAAATAAAAACGCCGATGTGATCAGTTTTGCTTCCTCATCATTTTCAGCTTTTTTGCGCCTAACCCCCTATAACCCTTTTAGGGGGCTTTAAAGTTAGTATGTAACTTCTTATTTATTTGAAGAAATAAAAAAATAGTAGGATTGAATAAATGATTTAGAAAAAACTACATCATTAGATTTTACTCCAAAATAGGGGTTTTTCATGATGTTTTTTGGGGGGAATCCCTTTATAACCCTACATATAATATTTATGGAAAAAGTACATTTTAGGACCACCCTCCAAAAAATATATATATATATATATATATATATGGGTATGTAAATGTATTATTTGACTTGTTTTTTTTTAGTAAAAAAAGGCGCAAAGCACGCGGTAGAATTAAAAAAGAATTAAATTTAACAAAGAATGGAAAGAAAAGTATTGGATTACTTGTCTTTAACTACGCAAAAAATAAGCAAAAAACAAGCAATAGACTAGCAAAACCTTGAATTTTATTGACCTTTTCCAAAAAAGGGATTCCTCAAAAAAATTCCTAACCCCTATATTGGGGTAAAATCTATAATGGTGCAGTCATTTAAAAAACATATATATATTCAAACCAAATAAAAAATTGAGCCCCTGAGTACGAATCAGGCTTCAAATCGCGTCGTTTGGTGGAGTGGGGTTAAAAATTGTATAAAACTTTTTTGTTTAAAGGTTTAAAAAAATGCTTTTGATTAAATGATTTAAATTTTTTTTTATCTTATGCTTTTAGAGCATATCTACATTATTACGAGCATTATTATGTTGATGGTTGCTGTTGTTGTCTTGATAAAATAAAAAAGCGCGGCATCGCGCCTAAAGAATTTATTAATATACCAGAGAATTGTAATAAAGAAGCTCATTGCTTGTTTTTTAATTTTTTTTTTGATAGCTTCGCAAAAAACTTTAAAAAAACAAGCAAAAACCTTGAATTTCATGAATCTAACTTAAAAACTAGTAAGAACTAAAAGATATGAAAAAACAAAAAAAAAGAATTTTATTTTTAATTTAAATCATTTAATCGAAAGCATTTTTTTTAAAACCTTAAAACAAAAAAGTTTCATACAAACTTTAACCCCTACTCCCCCAAAGGGGAGGCGAACGACGCGATTTGAAGTACTCAGAGGATCATTTCCATCAATATTGGGTACACCGTCCCCTAAAGTGAAGATTTGCCATGTCTCATTGACCACTTTGTGTAATATCTGTTTTTTTTTTGCTTGTTTTGTTGTACTTTGATATAGAGTTGATGGGTTCGATCAAATCGAATTTAGTGCTTTTGTACGCTTTCCATGAATATTCCCTCGTTTTATGAGAACATCTTTTTTTGTATGAAATCGGTTTGCGTCTTGGACTTTACTTACATATGTAAACTGTGGCAACACAAAGGATTTTTTGCGTCAACAGGCACGACTGCATCTAAAACGCAGCAGAAAGTCATGTTCTAGTACTACACTTCAATATATGCAACACACAAAAATTATCTCATCTCAATTATTGTGCAATCGTACGGAGAGGAGGAGCTTAATTCAATACATTGTATATTGTAAGAACGCATTGTAGATGGTACTACCGCGAAAAAATCAAAAAGGTAAATTAAAATAATTATCACTTAAGTGGTCAGCGGTGTATGTTCATAGATATTCAGTGCCCTTCAACGTTCAATCAAGATAACGCTCAGTCCTTGTTTGTTTTTATACAAAATACCTGTGAAATCGTTTTGCAAGTTCTGCGGAAAAAACAGTTTTTTTGTTCCATTGATAAACAAAACGTTTAGTTAACAACATTATTGGTTGTGAAAAGAAAAACCTGACCAAATATAATCTGTATAATACAAAAAAAACACTTTTTAAATTTACTATATCAGCGCTTTTTTTCAGTGAATACATACAAAAGGCGAGAAAGGCTTTGTCTCTGGCATTCTACCCACACAAAAATTCTGAGAATTTGAAAATGTTTAAAAATAACTAAATCAATAAAATTATTACTGCGTAAGTACTACTATCTTGACAATATACATTTTAGTTAATGATGCTGGATGATGATGTACAGATAAGAATATTTATATAAATATATGAATGTAATACATTCTAATACATTGATAATATTGATATACAAAGGAATTTACTTTATTACTGTCTGCAGTGAACAGACTTATATATATATATATATATACAAAAAAATCAATATTTTCTATGATTTGTTAATGGATTGTGCAATTTAAATAATACAATTTTGTGTTTATTTTACCGATTATTGCAAAAACAGTACTTAGATTTAATGTTTGTCAGGTTTTTAGGTTTCCAGTGTTTTTATCTGGATCTAACTTGTCCGTGATGTGGTAAACGCCCCCTCTTAAATCTACATTTTTGCGCAATATTAAAATTATACCTGTCTTCTATAAGACGCAGCAGGTTCGGCAAAAAAGTCAATCGCCTCTATGACAACCGCGTTTTACGGCATCGATATTTGCATGGTCAGAGAAAAATTCTAGTGTCTCGGCCAGCATTATAAAGTATCAACGAAGAAGCATTAAGGTGTACTGAGTTAATGTTTTCTGGCTTTATGACTATTTATAAGGTCTACTTGTGTTCTAGTGTTCAGCTGCAGGTGTAAGCTGCGATACTACAAAATGGCATCCATGTCATTAATGAATCACTGGAAAGCACTGCGACTTTGGACCCGTTTTGTTTTGTAAAATCTGCCTTATTGTTTTTACTTTTACAGGAAAAGCAAGATTGAGATACCATTTGTGCACTCTTGTAAGGTTTACTGTTAACCGGTATTAGATACCAGAATATTTTCAAGTGCGGCAAGTCTTCACACTTGCTAGGCCTCATGTTATGTTATGCAATATAATATAAAATTATTTTATTTTTTATTTTTATATTCGAATTTACTGTTTTAATCTATCATCGATTTTATTTTATCTCCCTGGCAAAATCTAGAGAATTAACTAAATAGTCGGTTTGTGTTAAATTTTCATGAAATTTGTGAAAATAAAATTCGTTTTTTTGAACCATATACGTGTCAAAATGGAATAAAATTTTAAATACGAAAGCGTGGTCAGTAAAAAAATGCTTAAAAAATATTAGTTCTGAAAACTCAAAAGCCTTAAAGTAAAAATTCGTACATATAAAATATTGAAATGCAAAAAATTAACAGGATCTTCTTCAACCTGCTTTGGGTATTCCGTATTGATGGATTTTTAAATTCAAATAATTTGTTTCTTAAAAAAATTGCGTAAAAATCGTTACTTATGCGCGATTATATATATATATATTTTTTTTTTATTTTTGAGAGTGGTTTAAAATAAAAAATATCCATTTTGGGATACTGTGTTTAAGCGCAGACCTTCTTAAGTTTTTGACTCTATTTTTTTGCTTCTAGTTTCCGTTCGCTGTTATACTTTTTTGCTGTTTGGAAAAAAACAAAAGAAAATGCTCGCGATAGCGCGCTTAAAGAAATATATTTACCAAGGAATGGTTTGCTTGTTTTTTGGTAGTATTGAGCTTGATAGCAAAAGGATTTTCTCATTAGTTTCTGTCTTCTAAAATAACCTCCCTTAAACAGACCTACCCCAAAAATAATTTTAAAAGATCTATTTTTATTAACTTCAACTTTGTCTGCATCAATACATTCCTAAAAAATGACAAGATTGGTAAAAGATGAATATAAAATAATAAACTGAAATTGTAGCTTAAATAAAATAACTTAAAAACAAATGAGACCAAAATTTACACATTATGATCCAGAGATGGGTGTGTTTTAAAGGGTTAAATTAAATCGATCCATTTAAAAAATCTTTTTTCCTATAATATATATTTTTGTTACAATGATTAAATTATTGTTACAATAAAAAAATGTTACCAAGAAAAAATGTTTGTTATCATGAACAAATAAATAAATACATTTTTGTCACCAAAAAATTGTAGCAAACACATTCGCATGTATTTGGGCACATTTTTGATTGGCATTTAATTTAACTTGTATAATTGAATACAATATTATATTTTGGGAGCAAATTCATTGCACAATATATATTTTTAGGAGGACTTTTTTTGGAGAGCGATTTATTTTATGATTTAATTTGGTGACTTTTTATTTATTTGGGTACATTGGTTAGGGCACAAAAATGTTTTTTTATTTATTATTTATTTAGGACACATTTTTGTTTGCAAACTACAAAAACAGATCAATAAAACATTAATAAAAATAACATGCATTCATTACCTAATTGGAACTTATTACTAACTACGCGGGTGCAAAAATGCACCATCTTAGATAAATCTATATATAACAAGGAATGTTAGGAAGTGGTACTTCTTCTTTGCACACAATTAGGTATTAATCCATTACTAGAACTGAGTTATAAATGTTTACTATCAATGCTGTCAATACGATCCTTAAATAATCCTCAATATTACAATATATTTTAAATCTTTTTCAGCTTAAAATACTTCTACAGCGTGTTTAATAAAGTGTGTTGTGTGCACTGTGCAGTTTCCTCAACTTATATCTTACATCAAGGACATTGGGTCGAGTACTCGACGTGTTCTTGCGACCAAGCATCACTATATTACAATAATGGAGACCAAGAACACAACTATCTCGCAGGTAAATACTACAATACTATACGTTTGTAATAGATAGATGAGTGATAGTTTAAAAAGAACCCAAATTTTTAAAAATGGGATTACGGTAATTAGAAAACTCGCTAAAGCACAATTAAATGCACTATATACTTGTATTTGCGGATGCGCTGTTTCCATCTATAGTTCATTTTACTTTCAGTAGAGTTGTAGTTTTTATTTTATTTTTTGTATTACTATTATTCTGCGTAAGCTATAATTATTGCAAATCATTTTCTATTCCTTTTCATTTTTATTTTCTGGCATAAGAAAAAACATAAGTAATTCAGGAACAAATCGCGAACGAAAAACAGATAAAATTCGAATTCACGAACAGTACATCTTTGTGGTCTTTTGGCTTGTGTGTCTCATGATATACTTGTATTGTTTTTCGTGTTTCGAATCCGTAATGTGTTTAAAAATTGTGAATATTAACATTTGGGAAGAAAGTGCTAAAAGTGATCGGGCGCGAAATAAACAAAAAGCACAGAAAACATTTGCGGCGGGTTTGTGGATACAGAGAGAGGCTGCGCTGAAACGCCAGAAAGATAATAAAACACAAAGTATCCGAACAGTATATATCTATATTTTTTGTCATCGATTCAAATTAAAACAAATTGTTGTGACCCTTTAGGCTGAGGTAGACATCAGACGGATAGTGGCGAACACCTTTGTAACGTTGTCGGACAACTCGAGCGGAAAGGTGTTTTCACGCAGTGCGACACGAAACTCGAAAAATGTGTTTGTGTACAGCTGCCACCTGTGCGGTATACCCAGTATATTTGGAGAACAATGCCTCCAGTCGCATATCGATGGAGACAGACACCAAAACAATATGGAATCCTCAATCATAGATGTGGTAGCCTTTCGGCAACAATTAAATTGGACGGTAAATACACCGAGTAAGTTAATAATATATATTTATATATATATATATATATATGTATAATACACAACGGGTAATAATGTTTAAAAAAAATATTATCACTATTTAATTACGTTATGATTTAGAAATTATCCATTTAAAAGAATACTTTTATAGTTTATACATTTTATATAAGAATATTAAGTAAAGTGAAATGAACGAAATTTACCAAATGCACACTTTTTAAATTATATACTAATAATACTTAATTTTAATTGAACTAAAAAAGTATTCTTTGCTCATTTAAAAAATTAACCCGTTACGTAATGGAAAAAACATTATTTACCCATAAAAGTAACCGCAACAAAAGTAACTTTCTTTCTTTTAACTTGAATTGATATGTATGCTGTAGATATATCTATTTACACCATTTTAACCTACTTTCAATCTTAATCCAGTTCAAACTTGGCACATATAAATAATTTTAAAAGATTTTTTTTAATAAATAAATGTTTATACTTTCTTGTTTAATATATCAGAGTGGCGTGGAATATTCCCCATAAAATTTTTAGTACACAACAACAATTATAAGCGCAGAAATCTTCTTATTTTAACAAAAACATAAAGCTTAGAAGATAAAAAGAGATTATAGGAGATATTTACAAGCTATATTTTATAACTATATTTAGGTACACATTTTTCTCAAACACTGTAAAAACATGTACGAAAATCAGCGGGATGTGTGTCAAAATAAATTCCTTAGGTCCGCGGGATGAAAATCTGGTAACTGAATAGATGTTAGTTAGTTACATTTTTTTGGGAATCGGTATTGTTTATAACACATTCAAAATTATGTGACCTTTTAAAAAACAGTATGTTTGGTGAATTTATAAATATGTACTTTAGCAAAAATGGATGTGATCTAGAAAAAAAAGTTTTGCTCTTATAAATTAAAAATGTACGCTGAATAATTGAAAATGACCATCTAATAAATTAAATTAAATTAGGTTAATGAACTTTTAATGAATGTCACCTATGTATATATGATATAATTTCGAAAAATGGTTGTGCTAAACGAACGCTTAAATAACATATTAGCCTAAAACTTTTTTTAAAAAATATATATAGAATTTCAAACGAAAGCCATCGCTAACACACTTTTGTTGAGTCACTGTACATTTTAAACTTTAATTTACATATTATCCTCAGGTGCGACTAAACTGAAACCTATCTGCGATCTTGAAACCATAATTGGTCAATGCAAATCACCTTTAGTTGGATTAGAATGGTTAATTGAGATAAAAGAGCCTGCCGTCGAGAAGTGTCCCAAATACAAGTGCACATTGTGCAAAATAAGCTCTGACAATCCCCGCAATATTGTAGATCATATCTCTAGCTACAAGCATCGTCTAAATTTTCTGGTAATTGTCAGATTAACACAATTTTCATAACAACTATATTTTATATTTACACTAATTATTAACACGATCAGGACAAACACTTTCCGTCGGTGGTACACGAATTAGATACGTTCCGTCACTATACCGAAGCTCATGAGTTAATGGTACAGATCGTACAATATGTTTGCAAGAAAATTGAAAAAACACACGGACGACTTGCCTACATGACGGTGTACCAGGAAGAAGAGTTAGAGACAAATCCCATGGGCTTTTTGGATTACATCATTAAAAGTCGTCACATTGACGAGAACATAGGTTCATCGTTTGTGCATCTGATCGACCGGAAACAAATCCTTGATGCTATCAGAAGTATGTTTTTTCTCATTTTGCTATATTGTGTACATACGTCTTATCTGTTAGTCAACACTTCTCTCTATTCTTTTGTAACGCTTAGATGGATCTAAAAAACTGAAATTTTCAAAAAAGAAAAAGCATAAGAAAGCACCACCAACACTATCCAAAGAGAAAATGCAGTCTGTCGCATCGAAACGACCAATTGCTGCAACGAAGCCTATCGCTTCACTGAAAGTCATTCCACGAATCTCTACACAGCAGTTAAGCGATTCAACGAAACCAAAGCCACCAATCGCCAAGATTCCTACAACAACAGAAACCGGCAAGACCAAAACATTTAGCAGAGACAACAGTTTCGAATCAATTTCGTCGGATTCATCGTTTGGGTAAGCCTACAATGTTATTGCGTAAATATACGTCTTTTTGATAGTTACATACTTTTATAACTATATTTAATATATGCTCAAATCACAGAGAAGCGTTGGCAGCTATTAAAAAAGACCTATACTCACCGTGTTCGAGTGTTGACACAATCGATCTACGTCCATACTCTACCACACTCAGTCCATTACCAAAAAAGCGTCGCCTTTCACCGCTGGCCTCTGGGTCTAGCAGCGCATTCAGTAAACGAAAAGGGCCTCACACTCCGGACGAACCACCACGACACAGTCCAGATATCTCAATTCAGTTGCTCAAATCAAAAGAATATCGGTAATCTTGTTTGTTTCCTCAAATTGTTACACACGTTCTAATTAATTGTTGTTCCACAGTGTTTCCATGTGTCGTTTATGTGACTGTGTTTTCTTTGTGTTGTCCTCATCGTCATTCATAAACATTTTTTCAACATACACATTGCTTTTAAATTTACCTGTAGAATTTTCTCTTTTAATTTTTATTATTGCTTGTTCTTACCAATTGAGATGCCATCGAGTTAAAACATTGTAACGGTTAATATGTATTTATCTCGTTTCAGATGTCTGGAAGAGGTTGCGCTTGCGGAACTAGACGAGACCTATGACACATTCAAAAATCATCCTGAGTTACATCCCCAGTACGCAACCGAGTGGATACTTTTCTGGACTCGGCGCAATATTGAATTAAAAACAGGTAACTGTTCTGCTGAAAGAGCTCAAGTAGAAAAAAATATTAAATATTACCGTTTGTCTGCCTACAGAGAAAAGGGATACGGACAATCATGACTTTGTGTCCGAATGGATTGTACAGTGGAAGGAACGCGCCAAAGAGATTCACAACGAAAATGTAAAAACAAAGAGAGCAGATATACGAAACAGATTAAAGAAAATGTGTAAACTGGGACGACCGTACAAGTATAAACCAATTGTAGAACCGATGATTCCGCCGAAAAAGAAAAAAACAGAGATAGAAAAGATTGTTTCGGTAACAGAAAAGAGCGTACAAAAAAAAAGTGTGCTGAAAGAACCGTACAAGTTAAGGCCAATCATAGGAACTCCGAGTCCTCCGCCAAAGAAACGTCGATCCTCAAAACGACGCAAAAGCTCACGTCGAAAGCGATCACCATCATCAGAACGTCGTGATCGATCATCAAGGCGTGTGCATCGTGATAGATCATCAAAGCGTCGAGATCGATCTTCCAGGTACGTCCATAGTGATCTATCATCAATTAGTAGTCAATCATCAGAAAGAAAGCATCGTAATCGATCATATAGGCGTGTACATCGCGATCTAAAATCGGATCTTTGTGATCGGTCATCAAAAGGTCGAGATCGTACATCCTGGCATGTACATCGTGATAGGATTCTAACAGATCGTCATTATAGATCATCGGGGAGTGGTGATCGTTCTCCAGGGCGTCTTAATCGATCTTCCAGGCGTGTCTATAGTGATTTTTCGTCAGTTAGTAGTCAATCATTAGAGAGCGATCATTGTAATCGATCATCAAGGCGTAAAAATCGTCATCGATCATCGGAGCGTCGGGATCGATCATCAAGGCATAAGCAACGTGATAGATCATCGAAGAGTCGTAATCGATCTTCAGTATACAAGCATCGTGGTCGGCTATCATCGGCGGGTTGTGATCGTTCATCTGTGCGCGAGCATCGTGATTTATCACCAGAGCTTTGTTATATATCCTCAGATAGTAGTGATCATATGCCAATTTGCAAACGAGCACTCAAAAAACCCTCAAACAAAATCTCATATCAAAATAGAATACTACTGACCAACTATTCAATCCATCCACCAGCAGATCCCTCTAAAATACTGAACGACAAATTTCAAAATTCGCAAAAAAATAATAAACTCCGGGAGACCACACTACCGGCCTGCATCAAAAATAACGTTGTTGATAACGGAATTGTGTCCATCAATCCACAAAAGGGAGAAGTACAGACCAACGAAGCTTATCCGTCTGAAATACTGAAAGATACATGCGGAAATTCCGGCAGCATCGAAAACACTGTTGCCAATAACGACTTCGTGCCAATTAATAATCAAATTGGAGAACCTCAGGCCAACTATCCAGACGTGCCACAAATGATAGTACCACAGATTAACTATCTAGACATCACAACATCAAATCCGTCTGAAGTACTGAACGATACATTCGGAAATTCGGAGAGAACAAGTATACTCAGGGAGATAACATCACCGACTAGCATCGAAAACACTGTGGTAAATAACGAGATTGTTAGATTTATTCAAAAAGGAGTACCACAGCCCAACTATTCGGACGTTCTACCAGAAGATTCGTTTGAAGTACTGAATGATATATTCGTAAATTCTGAGAAAATAAGTTATCTCTGGGAGGATACACCACCGATTAGCATCAAAAACACTGTGAATAACGAAATTTTGTCTATCAGTCCTCTAATGGGAGTACCACAGCTCAACTATTTAGACGAAGAACTGAACGAAAAACTTAAAAATTTGGACAAAAATAATGAAGTCAGTGAGACCACACCCTCCAGCATCGAAATTCCTATGGTCAAGACTATCTACCCAGACGTCCCAGCATCAGTTCGGTCTGAAATACTAGACTATACATTCGAAAATTCGAATCTTTCGGAAGCTACACCAACGGAAAGCATCGAAAACACAGTGAATATCGAAACTATGTATATCAGTCCACAAATGCGAGTACCACAAATTAAATGTCTAGACATCCGACCATCAGATCCGTCTGAAATACTGACCGATACATTCGAAAATTCGGAAGAAACACGTAATCTCAGGGAGACTAGACCACCGACCAGCATCAAAGACACTATTGTTGATAACGAAATTGTGTCCAACTATCCAGACGTCCCTTCACCAGATCCGTCTGAAGTACTGAACGATACATTCGAAAATTCAAAAGAAACAAGTATACTCAGTGAGACTACACCACCGGACAGCATCGAAGACACTGTGGTCAATAACGAAGTTGAGCCAATTATTCATGAAAGGGAAGAACCACAGACCCACTATTCAGTCGTCCTACTAGCAGATTCGTCTGAAATACTGAAGGATGCATTCGATTATTCTGTGAAATTAAGAAATCTCCGGGAGGCTACATCACCGACCAGCATCGAAGACACCGTTGTAGAAAACGAAATTGTGTCCAACTATCCAGACGTCTCACCATCAGATGCGTCTGAAGTACTAAACGATACAATCGAAAATTCAAATGAAGCAAGTATACTCAGGGAGACTACACCACCGGACAGCATCGAAGACACTGTGGTCAATAACGAAGTTGAGCCAATTATTCATGAAAAGGAAGTACCACAGACCCACTATTCAGTCGTTCTACTAGCAGATTCGTCTGAAATACTGAAGAATGCAATCGATAATTCTGTGAAATTAAGTAATCTTCGGGAGGCTACATCCCCGACCAGCATCGAAGACACCGTTGAGGATAACAAAATTGTGTCCAAATATCCAGACGTCCCTCCTTCAGATCCGTCTGAAGTACTGAACGATACATTCGAAAATTCAAAAGAAACAAGTATACTCAGGGAGACTACACCACCGGACAGCATCAAAGACCTTGTGGTCAATAACGAGGTTGTGCCAATTATTCATGAAAAGGAAGTACCTCAGACCAACTATTCAGTAGTCTTACTAGCAGATTCGTCTGAAATACTGAAGAATGCAATCGATAATTCTGTGAAATTAAGTAATCTCCGGAAGGCTACACCACTGGCCAGCATCGAAAACACTTTTGTGGATAACGAAATTGTGTCCAACTATCCATACATCCCACCAACAGATTCGTCTGATACATTAGGAAATTGTGTGAAAATTAATAAACTTATGGAAAATACACAACTGGATAGCATCGAAAACACCGTTGTAAATACCGAGGTTGTGTCAACTAATAATCAAATAGAAGTATTACAGACCCACTACTTAGACGTCTCACCATCAGATTGGTCTGAAATACTGAACGACAAATTAGTAATTTCGGAGAAATTAGGTAATTTCCCGGAGGCTACACCACCAAACAGCATCGAAAATACCATTGTCGATGATGTGTTTGTGTCCATCGTGTCGGTACCACAACTGCTAACCGCACTTAAAGATTTGCCAGGTAATGTTGGCACAAATGTTAAAGAATGGCTCGCCACTGCCGTCACAATGGACTTACTAGAGCCCAACTCTTCCCAGGACATGTTAATTGACGAAGATACGAGCATTTTCTTTGAGTCAATAAAAGATGAACTAATCGATCTCCTTATAGCGAAACTTATACCTCAAGTTAAGCTTCAGACCATTAGGCGTGTTATAAAGAATCTGGAGAAAACTATTCACCTGGCTCGCGAACAGATAAAGACAAAAACAAAAGAAGAAATACTTGCGGCAAAGTTGCGCCGAAGAACAGCTTCAGCCATGTTTAAGGCCGCCAAAGAACATGCTTATAAAGATAAAATTACGAGAAAGATGTCCAAGGCATTCGAAATACTTAATAAGGAAGTGTCCGCTGAGAGGCTCAATGATTTAATCGATATATTCATATATTTACAGAAACAATCAAATACTACAATCTCATTAGTTGAATATTTAAGATTGTGTGATAAAAAAACGGAGGTCATGCAGCAAAATGCTGAAAGTACTGTCACTGAAGAGTCGCCAGTACGAAACAGTGCAATAATTTCCGCAGAGCCATCACAAACCGATAAAAATGCGACACTAGAACAGTTGCCTGGCACGGATTTGTTAATGTTGCTCAAAGGAGAAAAGCCATCATCTTCCGTTGAAAATACTGCTCTGGAACATTTGTCCGATACGGATTTGAAAACTTTGCTGTTGAACTATAGGACATTGTCGAAATTAGAGAAAGAGCAGCTAGTTAATTATCTTCGTTCGCTCGAAAAAGTCAATCACACACGCATGGAGATGTTGCTTACGTTTGTGACCAATAATGATATAAATAAAAGCATTGGTCCAAATGCAAACGGAATACCGCCTAACAAACAAGATGACGATAGGCCTATAACATCACTTGCCCTTTCTTGCAAAATCTCAATTGTTTCTGATAATGGGGAAATAATTAAGCAATTGAATCGCAGTACCAGCATAGAGGAGATCAACATAACATCATCAGCGGTCACCCCAAAGCAAATTGTAGATTTAATGGACCAATCCGAGGAAAACACTGTAAAATCTGTTAACAGTGAAGATAAGCTAAATACTGCATCATCCTCTGTCACACTATTTCAAACTGAAAACTTAGTTAACACATCACATAAAAACACTATAAACCAACCCAGAACTAGCACAGTAAAAACAGCATCAATAACGGTCACGCCGGATCAGATTACAAATATAGGGAACACATTCCAGAAACACATTGACAAGGAGACCCAGCCTCCAAAAATCGAATCGATTGTGCCAATGGATATAGAGATAGAGCAGCAGGACAATAAGTTGGTTGGTCAAAAGCTGCATCAAGACGAGCAGCCTTTCAAAAACATTCAGCAAAATTATGTCAAAAGATGCAAGATGTTAATTGTTTCACAGAATGAAACCACAATAATGGCCAGTACTAGCAAATCTTCAGAGATCAAACAAAAGCAGAATGAATATTTAATGGACACATCAAAAAAAAGCACTGGCATGAAGACAACGCCAAAAAAAAACGAAACGATCGTGCCAATAGAAAAGCAGCCACATTATAATAAGTTTGTAGATCAGCAGCACCAAAAAAACATTCGAAAAAATCCAGACGAACTTCAGACCCAGCCAGGTCTATCGTCTAGCCTTTATTTCAATTCGGAACACAGCACATATCAGGAATATGAAAATCAGCATCACATGTACCAGCAGCATCAGTATGGGCACGAGTATCAGTATCCTGATCGACTTAATCATAATTATTACAATTATCCGTACTGGATGGATTGAGGTGTACTGATCTGTCAATTTCCCAACATTTCAGTTTTTTCCATCCGCGGTCAGGTGGATTCTGGAAACACTGACCTAAAGTTAAGCAGTCACGAGTACAAAAAATAAGTTACAAATTATTATTATATGTCCCTATATATATATACACTAAGAAATCTCAAAAAAAGCCAAAAGTCCAGAAGTCTTTTACCACCGATTTTAAATTACTTATTATTATTTTAATATTTTATCAATATATTTTTCTATGTTTTATCATTATATATTTAAGTATATAATATAAACAACAAACAAATATAATTTGAAAAAACGTTACACAAGTATTTTCAAGTATTTTTATTTGTAGTTAAACAAAAAAAACTTATAAAAATGTCCAAATGTCTACAAATATTCGAGCTTATATATTTTTATATCACTGATAAGAAAATATTTATTTTGTCAATATTTTTAAGTTTAATTGTAAATATCAAATACATGCAAATATATATAATTGGATTCAAGAAAGCGAATTTTAAGTGGTTTTTACACTGTCTAAGAAAAATAAAAGAAGTATTCTTATATGTGGAGATGTATACACTAAAAACTTTAAAAAAAATACCAAAAGTTTAACTAATCGAGCTTATAATTATACCACCGAAAATATTGTTTACCAGCTCTCTGTTCTTAAACCGTTGGAGACCTTACAAATCATATAAAAATAGTTAGAGATGTTGATATTGTTAAATTGTGCACACTTGTTAGGTGTATAGTGATCCTTTCAAGTGTTCAATGCTTACATAATGGACACATAGTTTTAAAGATGAAGGCTTCTTATAACTACATATTACTACATTTACTTCGCAAAAAACAAGCATAATGATAGCAAAAAACGAGTGAAAGACTAGCAAAAACTGTGGAATATCATCTAGCAAAGACTGTAATATATCATACACATCTAAACTTTAAAGAATTTTTTTTTGAAATGTAATGATGCAGTTATTTTTTATTAAAATAATATGTTTTAAAACAAAAATAAAAAATGGACATTATCCCCAAATATGGGACTTTCATACAAACCTAAAACCCCCCTATCTCCCATTTGGGGCCGTGCGCCGAAAACTCCCCGAACAAACATTGTTAGGAGGACTTCCCTATACCTCCCCTGAAAATTTGGGGGAAATCGGGCAGGAGCCCCTATATCAAAGATTTGCCCTAAAAATGTTTCCGGAGGTGGCACTAAAGAAATTGACGAACCATTGCTTGAATTCTTCAAAGTTAACGCATCCCAAATTCCTTTTAAACCCAATTCATTTATCTGTCACTTACTTACAGTGAGATCTTTAATTGTAGCATTGTATTGTTTTTTTGTCATACTATAATTGAATATGATTCAGATTCGTATTTGTGAAACCTATTTTATTTTCAAATTGTATATGAAAACATTTTCCAAAATATTCCTAACTTTATACATTTTGTTAAAGTATTCCATGTTTTCTTTGTGGTTTTGCGGCTTCGTTATTGTTTTGTTTTGATTTTCGCATATATTTTGATGAAATAGTAGTACTAGATTTTTCAATGCCGAGCACAAATAATTTGATATGTCAAAATGCTGTTTTAGTATTAACGCAATGGTAAAATCTTCTATACTGTAAATATTGCCACATGAAACATTGGTCTTGAGGGATATTTTAAATTTTGAGTACTTTTATTTAAAATTAATGAAATACTCAAATTATTTTTCTTTTAACATTTTTCCAAATGTCTAGCCTTTGTCGAGAAAGGATCTACCTTTTGAACATCGATCTTTTCCGTGATCCACATGATGATGTTCAGTGCTTCTTTCGGATAGAACATATTTGGATAATCCCGAAGCAGACCCGTGAAATCAGTCAGACACATAGTTGGAAACCTTATTAAATCAAACACATCGCCCAGCTGTTTTCGTATTATTTTGCCACTAGCAGTGACTGTGGCGGTCGATTTTTTGACGATATGAGCTTGGGCCCATTTCACAGTTGCCCGAAACAGTTCCGCTTCACTACAGTCGAGACGATCTATGTTCAGGATGTACGCTACCGTTTCTAGCGGCACCGTCAAGAATACCGGTGATTCTAATAGACTACTCACTCGCTCCTCCAATTGTATGTGACCGTTTCGCATTAGTTCCTCGTCCAAAAGGATACTATGCGCAAAGAAATGCAACACATCCTCGGTGGTCGTCAACTGGTGCACCCAGGTCAGGCACTCTTCTTCCAATTGTGTGAGCATATACTTTTTGGCTGCATTTAGAATGTGGAACACATTCCCAATGTGTATGTTTGCATCGTCTGTGTACATATAGCGCAGGACCTCCTTGAAAGCTTCCGATGGAATATCGACGATGATAATACGATTTTCTTTTGGTGTACGGATTCTTTCCAGCCATTTTCCAGTTAGCATTGCCTCAAATACAACGCTGTTTAAGCAGAGAATTAGACGATGTGCGCGTATCGTTTTGTTTGACTCGCTAGGAAATATGAAACAGACGTCCGCCAAAAATTCGCTGTTAAGGATGTGGGCTAGTTTTCCGGATGCACACAATCGGTTCGTTTGCCAAGCGTACATAGTGTTTCCCATGTTATTGTTGTTTTTTTTAAGCTGATGAAGAAAAAGTGATAACATATAAAATAAACTGATGTGATACTGATGAGATGAATTAATGCCGGAACCCAATTCTTACATTTTTAGGATTTTTGGGAACGAAAATTTAGAAATATAACGCCATTATAAAAATTGTAAAATTAAAAAATAATATTTTTATAAATAGTATTGGAACTGCAAGACATAAAATACTTTTTTATATGCTAAATCCAAAAAAGTGGGTGACACACCTAGTGGAATATTTTGAACTAACAGTTTGGGGGATATTAACTGTCAAACATATATAAAATACATAGAGTTTTTGATAAAATCATTTCATCAATTAAATCAATTATTTTTACGAATTAAGTAAAAACGTTATACAATTAGAAAACTCAAAGAACATACGTATATTTTACTAAATAAGAATTAATTATTTACATACGATTAATATTTTAAATTAAAATATAATGTATCTAAAATAGACAGTAAATATGCAAAAAAGTGTATTGTGTTGAAAATTACATCCATATAGGAGCAAATATTATTATATATCGCATTGCTGGAGTTACTCCATAAGATTAGCCATTGAAATTATTGAATTTTTATATTTTTAAAATATTGAAAATAAGGAAACATAATTTAAAATAATGTTTTTCAATGAAAAAATATGTTATTTAATAAAAAATATATTAGACTATAATTGTAAATCTGTGCTTAATATTAATAACGAAAGATTATTTTAAAAAAACTTAGTAATAGTAGATAAAAATAATAAAAAGTATTCAACATACAAATATTTCATACATAATTTAGATTTTGACAGTTTTTATCACCCTATCTTTGACGACACGCGCGCCACATGCGGTATGTGGATTTCGCCTAGTAAAGTTTATTTTGGCGATCGATCCTTCAACAAAGCTTTATTATATTATTTTTAGATATGTAAATGCAAGGTTAAATATAGGTGCTAGATTGTATCATTTTTTTATATTCGCTAATATAAAATAAATTATAAGTATAAATCCAAACGGTAACGTCTAGTTAACGTTTAAGAGACCTCTGTTGGAATAAAATTGAATTGTCTAGATTGGCAGCGCAATTTTTGTTGACATTATTCCAACGCATTAGGCAATATTCCTTTTCCATGATTTCAGTTTTTTATTCTCTACTCTCGCATTTTCTACAAATGCAAACAAATAATATTGTGTACAGACTACAAATTTGTTGTAACACCTCATCTTATCGATAATTCGATAGTATCATATTACATACTAATTTCTACTGCAAATACAATAATATAATTACTGATATTTCAGTTTATTATATCAAAATCAAAATTTCTCTGAACATTTTATTATTTGTTTAGTAAAACCATTGGCTGCAGCCATGAAAGTAGCATCCGGTGAACCTGTACCTCCGGGGTTTGAAAATGAAATCCAGCCCACAGCAAACATTCAATCCCTTATTGATTATCAAAAGGCCGTACATATTGGGTTGGAGTACCTGGTCGAGTTGTCAATGAGCGATAGCCGTGATTGTCGGTACGAATGTGTACTCTGCGAAGTGACCGAAAACGAAAAGATGATCCTGATCCATCTTATCACGTTTGAACATCGTTACAATTATCTGGTATTTACACTGTGTTTTTAGTTTGATTTTTATTCATTTCATTTAACCAATAATTGTTTTATTGTCTATTTCTTATCTATTTTGTACAGAAAAAACATTTTCCAAGTGTTTGCCGGATAATGTCTGAGTATCTTCGACGCAACGGTGCTAATCGAGTGATGTACGATGTGGTCGAGAATATCTGCGCAGCCATCGAGGATACATACGGCCAACGTGTTCCTTATGTGCGTCAATTCCAAGGCTACGCAAGAATCCGCACCGATATTATCAACAAAATCAAAAATGATTTCCATTTCGCTGAAACAGCAGATAACACATTCTGTGAATTTGTTGATCACGCTGCCATCGAAAAAACATTCCAGAACCGTTAGTTTCTGATACAGTCAGAGGATAATTGAACAACATTAGTAAATAATTCTTTGTTTATATTTTAGTTGAATTTGAAAGAACTCATTTAAAAGCAGCGACACTCCAGACAAGACTAGATCAATGCATGGATGGACCACTTATCGGTATCGAATACATTATTGATCTTATCGATAAAACAGGTGTTTCCACATATCGTTGCGAACTCTGCGCTGAGAAGAAATTAGATATATCGCAACTGTTTGTGCACATCTTGAGCACGGATCATCGTCTTAACTATTTCGTAGGTTTTGATAAGGCTTATATTGAGTTTGATATATTACTGATTTTATGTACAGGACAAACATTTTCCCTATTTGAGCACCGATTTGCTGGACTATCGTTATCGAAAACATGCTGACGTTGTGTTGCCCGAATTTATCACACAGATATGCGCTACCATTGACAAAGAATGCGGACGCTTGCGGCCCGTAATATATATAAAAACAGAGTTTGAACGCAAACAGGATTATGCCATTAAAAAGATTCACGATAGCAAACACTTGAATCAGTCAATGTGTCCAGACATCAGTATCGATCATGAACGTATCTGTGCGGCTTTTACAAGGGTAGAATCTCAAACGCAATCGCCCACAAACACTATAAAAATTGATAAGTCTACAAATAACAGACGTCGTGACCGATCTGTTGAACGCAAATCTAATACCACGGACGAAGACCCGCTCAATAATAAACAATACATGTTTGTTCATACATTATCACAGATTTTCTATAAACTAGGCGCTAATGTAAATTTGTTTTTTTTTTGTATTTACAGGAGTCTGCTGGTTGAAACCATAGCTGATCACGAGGCCGACAAACTAATGTACAAGTCAAAGCCTGAGTCACATCCGAAGTATGCGAGCGAGTGGAAGAAATTCTGGGAGCGTCGTTGCGAGGAGTTACGCAGAGGTAAGATGTTTGGGATATGTTTTCTACTTATGTGACGGTAATCCAATTCAGACGAGCAGTGGGTATAGATAGATGGGATTTTTTTATGCAATATTTGTTCTAGAATTGTTTATGGCTTTTTAATAATTGGCTATAAAAGAACTTGTTATTCTTTGGGTGTTTTTTTTTTCTCTAACTCAAAATTTCAATGTAATTTAAAAAAAAAACGCGTTTTTAAAAGTGCAAAAGAAAGGGGATTATATGAAAAAAATGTTTTTTTAAACTGAAGCCACTCACAATAAAAGTGTTCTTTCGTCAAAAAATCTTTTAAAATTTGTGTTTCATATTCTTCAACCAATTTAAAACTCATCAAAAACGTTTTATACGACCATCCACTATTTTTGTGTAATTGGTTGGGTTTTAAATGTTGACGAACTCCTATGTATTAAAAAGGATTTCCATACATCACGAGGACGCAGTCGATCAGCACATTGCTGATCATGCCTATAAAGTGTCGTAACAATTTATCACGATAATCTTGCGAATCTCTTTTCGTCAAAAAAATTTCTCTCCACAATTCTTATTGGCGACGTTCTCCAAAACATTTGTAAAAAAGATTTATATAACCTTGTTAAACATAAGCTTCAAAAATAGCATCATTTTCAAAAAAATCTATTGATTTTAGAAAATAGAAGAAGAATCTATGACATTAAGTTTAATAATATAAATTAGACATTCCTTTCGCGCACCCTACAAAGAGAATGGGACAAATGCAGTGGAGTAGTTTTTTTCAATGAAAATAACTTGGTCAATATCAATAATTCCTTAAATATGAGTTTTGGGTACATCAAGTACAACACTTACATAATGTTAAATAGGGAGGGGTCCCATCTATCTATTTGTTTTAGGCAATATACAAAATACATTTACTTCATATGCGTCACATTTAAAATTGCGTTTAAATGCGAGTCAGAAAAAAGTTTATTGTGTGACTGGTGACTAAATGTCCTCCCAAAAGTTGAACCTATACTAAAAATGCACGGTTTTTTTGGTTGTGTTTTTTTCGTAGATAAAATCGATACGGTGACACATGACTTCTCCACCGAGTGGTCCTTGTTCTGGGTGGATCGTGTCGAGGAGCTTCACGACAAGGAAATAGAACGAAAAAAGTTAAAGCTTCGCAAGCGCTTCGATAATGCTGCTAAAGAAGCTGCTACTAAAGCTGCTGCTGCTGCTAAAACTGCTGCTACTGCTGGTGTGTCATCGAATTCTTCGACGAGAACATCGTCACCGAAACGTCACGAAAAGGAGATCTGGTCCGACTCGGACAGCAGTCTTGCATCGTTGCGACATAGTCCGAAGCCCAAGCGAAGACGACGCAGTCCCTCACCAGTTGTAGAATATATCACTAAAGCGGAACTCGAAGAATTAAGTGCAGAGGATATAAGCAAAAATCACGAGGTACCAACGATGATTGCCGTTTTGCGTATTGTGTCGGCTTTTGAGGAACTTTTGGGCAATATGGGGTCAAGTATTGTTGATCTGCTGTCTAAGGCCGTTGCACTGGATAAGGTCAAAGCAAACCTGGCCGACGAAAAACTAATGTCGGTCGAGAACAGTTCGCTTTTGAATGCCGTTAAAGAAAAACTAATCGCACAGCTAGTGGCCGGACATATTGAACCTTACAAAGTGCCAGCCGTAAAGAAAGCAATTAAAAGTTTGTACGGAATTGTGCGTGCCATCGAAAGTAAGTTCATTCCTGCAAAAGATACGTCCACACACGAATCTTTGAACGCAACCAACGAGATGCGTCAGCAGATCGCACATCAAGTATCCGAAGTATTCAAAATACAGGGAAAAACACTGACGGACGAGCAACTCGACAGTTTAACCACCGTGTTTATGAGTCAGGCCACCAATGGTTCAGTGGACGTTTTTAGTCTGTTGATGAAGACTATTTCGAAAACGGATCAAACTGATCAAACTGATCAAATTGAACAAACTGATCAAACGGATGTACAACCAAAAAATAATGTAGACGCTGATCATGGTCCGTTCTTTATGTCTAAGCAGCTACAGGCACAAAATGCTGCACCTATACTGCCACCGGAATTGTGGACGGAGGAAATAAAAAATATGAATGCGAGTGCTGGTTTACAACAATACAATAATAACTCATATCCCACGACTGAGTATTCGGATGACCAACAACAACAACAACAGGCAGGATTCTCAGGATTTAACACGGATTATCCAAAGGGTGTCGAATTTCCTACTCTGTCAATGCAGCAGACATACAATAATTGGACCGCCCAATCACACCCAACATACTCTGCAACATTTTGCGATGACTGGATGCAACAGCAGCAGACACAGAAATTTGATCAGCTGCAGCAGCCACAAATATTTGAACAGCAGAACAACATGTACCATAATAACGATAATAGGTCAAATACAGCATTCCAGTCGAGAAGTTCATTTCAAAAGCAAAATCCAACTATGCAAAACCAGCAACAGACAAAAAATCGCAAACGCGGCAGGGGCCGTGGTTCACGTTGGGAAGGAGGAAAACAGAATGCCAGAAGATTCTAGAACTTAAGCAGAGTGGATCGTTCAATCCTAATAACAAAATCATGGACTTACATTATTACGCATCTACTGTGTATTTACAATATTTAAGTTATTCAAAATAAAATTGGTTTATTTTGATGAAGATTTGTGTTTGATTTTATATATCATTATATTGATTTTTTGAACCAAAAATTTTGTTTTGTTTTATAATATGTTTTTTTATAGTTTTAAGATGAGGTCATAATTCAACAACAAGAACTAAAAAAATATTTCAATTTGTCGATACACATTAAGTTTTTATTGAAAATAAACCCAAACATTACTTTTTTATAATTAAATTGGGCTCTTAAGGCCCAAATACACACACGTCGTAATCACGCCTTCTTCATACAAAATAGAAGGCTTAATTGTTTATTTTTGTATGAAGAAGGCGTCTTGACGCCGAGTGTATTCGTGCCTTTACTTCCACCTTCAGAGAGCACTCTTCTTTTTTTACAAAAACACAAAGCGAAGAAGAATAAAAGAAT
>JAAAKO020080267.1:0-23039 GCA_010015015.2 Bolitophila cinerea | reverse complement strand
ATATATAAATATGTAATATAACTGCACACTTACGGTACTGGTTAAAATACAGGAAAGTTTTGCATTTCAATGCAATCTATATGCGCATAGTTGCTGTACACATTATGATGCAATATATAATGTAGTATATATAAATTAAAATATATATCAAACATGCAAAAGAAAGCTAACTTACAAATAAGATGAAGTAAGTTTTGAACATTGAGCATTGAGCACATGTTTGTATTTTTGAAATACATAATATCTTGAGTATTTCTGTTGTACTTATATTTAAGAGTGAAATAAATAAATATATTGTATGAAATATATGTATATAAACGAAAAGCTTTAGGCAGCGACTTATTGCATGTTCAAAAGGGATATTTGAAATCCACATACGTATTATTATTTATGTCACAAAAGAAAATGTACAGCATTTCAATTTAATAGGTATTTTATTATATAGTTCCTTATAAAGTAGTCCCCGTAAAGTTACGATTATTAAAACCAAGAATTTTATATAGTATAAAATCTTTGTTTTAACAATAGTATAATATTATTATATAATTTTTGTAGCTCCCAATTTAGTGCACACAGATAAATTCAATTTTAAAAGAAAAAAAAATCAAAACAAATTAAATGAAAAAAATGCAATAAAAAAATACTTATACTAAAACAATTCAAAAACCATAAATGATATTTTTGTATTCCAAAAATATCTTAAACTTAAAAGCAACAATTTAATGCTGGACAAAATCGACCAAAAAATATGTAAATAACAATAAACATTATCTATCCTCCAAGATAGTATTACTTTTAAAAATCAAAATACATATTATTTTACTTAAAAAGATCTTTGATTCCGTATGCGTTTTCTAATTCTAAAAATCTTATGATGATTTCTTCAAACAAAAATGTTTTAAACAAAAAGTAGGAAATGGGAATTGGGGGAGCGAAAAAAGATGGGATAAACGATGCTGTTTTAAATACAAAGTTTCATACAAACTTTCACCTCCAACTCCCACCTCGAATGGAACGTTGAAAACTTGTATTTTTATCTGAATCGGTTTTGATTTTGGTTGATGGCTGTAAAAGATTTGTTTTAATATTATCGATAGTTTGGGGGAAAAAAATCTATTTATCAATATAATTATCCTTCCACGACAGGCATTACATCGGGTATCTTGCGTTTATAATCCAGAACTATTATATTCATAACCTTTTAACATTTTACGTACACAGCAAAAAATGTTTCAAATAAAAAAAATATCAATTAGTTCAAAACTCCCACTTAATATGTAAAGCTTTCCTTGATCATATTCTATAAAAAACAAATAAAAACAACTGGAAAATACATTTAAAAAATCAAAAATGATTGTACAAATATAAAAATATATTTTAATATTTATTTATATTTATATGTACAAATTATCAGCTTTTGTTTAATTACTGTTTGGGAATGACATAATGTCCATTGACCGAGGGGCAAATCACTAGGAATAATCATGTACACCGTATTATATATTATTAATAATATTTAAAATATATTGTATATTTCGTAATATAAAAGAATTTTTAAATATTAGCGAATAATTTTTCTATATTTTCAGTATTTTCAAATATATTAATAGTATTCTTGATATTTGCAAATAATAATAAATATTTTTAAATTGATTGTATATGTTTTCAATATTGATGAACAATATTTCATATTTTTGGGTATTTGCATGTAATAATATAGTATTTTTTTGTGGTTTTATATTCGCGTATTATTATGCATATTTCCTAATATTTTCAGTATTCGAAAATATTTTCAGTATTCGTGTATTCGGAAATATTTTCAGTATTCGTGTATTTGCAAATATTTAACAAATATTATAATTGAAATTATCGCGCTCGTTATTTTGACCCGAAAAAGAGAGGAAAAAACTATAAATAAAAATATAATTATTGTTTAATTTCAATAAACACACATTACATTGACTCTGTCAATCAAGAAAAATATTAATATTCTAGAATCAATAGTTAGTACCACCAGCCAACAATGAATAAATCTAAAACCAATATCACATATTTTCAAGATTTCGAGTTCCGTAAAAATTATAAATATACTAATTTAGAAAATATAAAAAATAGTTTAATGTACATTAACAAATTCACGGAAAAATATTAAATGAAAAATTTATATTTTGTTATTGCAAATTTATTCGCCGGTATTCGCTATTTTTTTTAATATTTGTTTTTTCTGATATTTGCCATTGCAAATACAATTAAAATTTGCAGATATTTTCGGTTATTTTAAAGTATTTGTAAAAATATTTTTTTTTTTTGTAATATTCTTGATATTTTTTCTAAAAACTCAATATTTTATTGTTCTCAAATAAAAAAAACATAGTATTTGTGAAAATATTTTCGATATTATTAAATGTTCGCAAAAACATTTTAAATTTGCGGATATTTTCGGTTATTTTAAAGTTTTTTTTAAAAATATACATAATATTCGCAGATATTTTTAATATTCTTGATATTTTTTATTTTAATGTTTGCAAATAAAAAAAAAATAGTTTTTTGTGAAAATATTTTCGATATTATTAATATTTTCTATATTATTCGTGGTAGTTTAAATTGTTTTTCATAATATAATGAATATTCGAGAATGTAGACTTAAAAATAGTGTATTAGTAAAAGTATTTTAGTTATTTTTAATATAACTAATAATATTTGCTATATTATAGGTATTATTCCGTATTATTCATGGACTTTTTCGTTAGTAGACATTATCTCACCTTATCAATCATTTATTTGGTTAGACCTATATTCGAACCTATGATACAAAATAATAAACATTTATTACATTTATATATATATATTTTTAAAAAAAAAAAAACAATTACAAAACAATATGCAAATAAATGAAAAATTATAAAATAGAAGAAGGATACTGTAAAAACACCGGGAAAAACAATATAAAATATTACGAAATGTTGTCATCGAGGCCTGAATCTCGTTCACTTCAGAGTTTTCATGCGGTGGTGATTGCTTACGAAAAAATTGCTGGTGAATATTTTGAATTCAAATTTGAATCATGTCCATCCAGGTGGGGCTGGCTGACGAGGCAGTTGCTGGTTCAATTGATTTCCGTGGAACGAATAATTGGAATTCGGATTATGCGGATACGGATTTTGCGGATACGGATTATGCGGATACGTATTATTTGGACTCAAATTCGAATTATAGTGTTGTCCATTTTGAGGTAGTGCTGACTGATGAGGCAGTTGTTGGTTCAATTGATTCCCATGGAACGAATTTTGTGGATACGTTTTATTTGTTCTCAAATTCGAATAATAATGTTGTCCATTTTCAGGCAGTTGCTGGTTCAATTGATTCCCATGGAACGAATAATTAGGATTCGAATTATGATGATACGGATTATATGAAAACGTTTTATTTGGACTCAAATTCGAATTATAGTGTTGTCCATTTTGAAGCTGTTCTGGCTGCCGAAGCAGTTGCTGGTTCAGTTGATTTCCATGAATCGAATAATTAGGATTCGGATTATGCGGATACTGATTATGTGAAAACGTTTTATTTGGACTCAGATTCGAATTATAATGTTGTCCATTTTGAGGCAG
Source organism: Bolitophila cinerea (assembly GCA_010015015.2). NCBI lineage: Eukaryota > Metazoa > Arthropoda > Insecta > Diptera > Mycetophilidae > Bolitophila > Bolitophila cinerea. Next base: position 19,428 of record JAAAKO020080267.1, on the reverse strand, counting down.
TTGCTGGATCAATTGACTTCCGTGATACGAATAATTGGGATTCGGATTATTCGGATACGGATTATGTGAATACGTATTATTTGGACTCAAATTTGAACTATAATGTTGTCCATTTTGAGGCAGTCCTGTGTGACGAGGCAGTTGCTGGTTCAATTGATTCCCATGGAACGTATTTTGCGGATACGTGTTATTAGGACTCAAATTCAAATTATAATGTTGTCCATTTTGAGGCAGTCCTGTGTGACGAGGCAGTTGCTGGTTCAATTGATTCCCGTAGTAAGAATAATTAAGATTCGGATTATGCGGATACGGATTTTGTGGATTTTGCGGATATGGATTTTGCGGATACGTATTATTTGGACTCAAATTCGAATTATAGTGTTGTCCATTTTGAGGTATTGCTGTGTGACGAGGTAGTTGCGCGCTGGCCGGACACACAAAGCTAATAAGCCCACTTACGGCAATTAGCCTACTTATTAATAAAACACTTTTACGAAACAACATTTTGTAGGTGCGCGTGTTAACGTCTGCAAAGTAAATGCAAAAATGATTTATATTTTAAATAGTGGTCGTATCAAATACAAAAATATACGTAATTAAAAAACAAAACAAAATTATTAACCCATGTCGGACCACTGTATGAATAATCAAACAGTAAATGTCATTTTTGCTACGATGGGTAAACATAGTATAACATATACTATAATTGTAGTATGATTGTTTCAAATAATATAAAGTGGTTTTTTTCTTTCACTTGACCACAACCCCTTCTTTAGGTATGGGTAAAAAAAACTTTGCTTTTGCATTTTTTGCATTTGTAGATTTTTAGGATATATCAACTATCAAAATATACCATATATATAAAATTTATATAAACAATATAGACAAGGAAGGCATTCATAAATATCGCTTTAATAAAGTCGCGGTCCGATATGGGTTAGTAGCAATATTGCTATCAGATACTTCTTAGAAATTTGAAAAACTGACCTTTGCATCTTCTACAATCACATATGAAGACCCTATCGTATTTCGCGTCCAATTTATAGACACAAACAACATTCTCAAGAGAAGTAAAGAAAGAGATAAAAACGTATAACATAAACTTGCCAATAACAGTTCTACGTTCTACTACTAGCAGTGGTATTCTGTAATATATATATATATTAATTTTATATTCATATTTCATATTTTAATTTTTAATGCACATATTAAAATATTTACTTGCACATTGCATTTTATTCAGTGCCTTTTTATTTATTATCAGGTTTTTTATCCGACCACTTTATAATTTTTGTTTTAATTACGCATTATTTATTAATTAGATAGATAGACTTAAATAATTATGTATGGAGGTTTTTTTATAGCTATTCGAAAACTTAAAATAACATGTTTTATAAAACCTTTACAAATCAATTATCACAGTTTTTTTTATTATTTATTGAGTGCTTTAATTTTATATTTGAGAACTATATTTTTAGAGGTCCATTATGAATTATTTGGATTGCGAAATTGTGTTTTTGTTGGTCAGCGTTAAGTTTGTAGCAAAATAAAAAATAAAAATATTTAAAAAAAAACATTTAATAATATTGGGGCAAACTTTTTTTAGATGGATGTTTACATCAGTGCACAATTTTTGAAGATGCACATTGTATTTGTATTTATTTTTTTCTATTGTACCTCAAAGCTAATGTAGATTAACCACTCAGATGATGATGAGATGTGCACACAAAATTTATAAATGTATACGAATATAGAAATAATAAAATGATTTAGTAATAAAGCTCGTTTTTAAAACTTTAATATTAATATATACATTGTTTACATTTTTACATAGAAACAAAGAAAAAAAATAAAAATAAAAAAGCATTATTTTTAAATATGTATTCTTTAATTTAATTCCGAAATCTTATTGAAAAATTTGAGAAAAAGCGATTATTTCATGACTTCAAATGTAATCAAAAATTCTATATGTATATTACCATATTATAACTATACATATAATATATATAGTTATAATATGATAATATTACTTAAAACAACTAAATTGGGTCTATTATACACAGACTTTTCAGCATAAAAATATCACATAATTATAATAAAACCAAAAGAAACATTTCAAGATTCATTATAATGAACTTAAATACGTTTACTCTTGGTTCACTTCTAGCAGAAGGTGCAAAGAAGTTGCTTTACTCTATTTACAAACGAAAACCTTTTGCTTGCATCTAATTGCTTGTTACATTTTCCTTTGAGTTGAATGTTAGGGAAAACAAAAAAAAAGAACTGTACATACAATTTGCGGAAATACATTATGTTTTGAATATAAGGTTTAAGTTCGTTGGTGGTATAGGTGGTATATACATATATATATATATATATATACAGGGTGGCGTAAAAATAGCCTTCTAGAATTTTATTTCATTTTTTTTGGGTGAAAATACGACTTTAGTCAACCTAAACTAAAATGGTCGAACATAAAAAATATAGCATTTGTCTTTTTTTTCAATGTATGAATCGTATTTTGCAAACGAGCAATTGATATATTTAAAAGCTTAAAAATGATACTGTAATGTAAAGTGCATTACTTTGTTTACCATGAGAATTATAAAGTTTTATTAATTTACAATTGATAAAGGTCTAATTGTTTTACTTTTGGAATAGTAAAATACCTTCTACATACAAAAACATGTTAAAAAAACTTTTCTAAATCATATATTCTAATTTAGCAGACGACATTTCTAGTTCATTTATTTTTAAAGCAAAAACAAGGGAAAAACCAAGCTTGTCTCTGCTATCTATTTAAAACGAATTAGAGTAAAAAATATTTTGAAGAATTATTTACTTATAGCTTATCTACAAAAAATATCGGGAATTGGAAACTGGGGAAACAACAAAATCATTAAAATCTTGGGAATTCCCAATAATGGTCATTGGTCAACCCGCTGCTCGTTAAGGTTCCATAACCATTTTGGTAAATTAAAAGCATCTAAACTTTAAAAAAAGAGATTCAGATTGATATTGACCCTTAATTTAATTGAAGTGGACGGAGTATCGTATTAGCCAACATTCATACATACGTTGATACTTGGTAGAACACATAATAATTGATGAAACAAATATAATAGTGCCAGCGTTATTATGTTTGAAAAAATGAATTCATTTGGAATAAATAAATTTACAGATTTAAATTTTTATTGGGCACTAAAAAAGCAGAAGCTAACTGATCTTTATGTTTTAATTATTCGTTTTAAAAAAGCAATCTCACGCACACTTTCAACTTTGGTTCTTGATTCATTATTGCCTGTACTGTTTATGTTTTAATTACTCTGTATAAAAAACTCTCGCACATAATTTTAACTTTTTATATAGTTATTATATATACTAAATCAATAATACTATATATACAATATACCTATATATTGTAATGAACATAACTAGTAGAATTTTATATTGTGGTGTTTCTTTTTGATTTTTCTCTGAGTTCTGTGAAAACCAGCATAGTTGTAGTGTTTGTGTGCTTTTTACAATTTAAGTATTTATTAAAAAAACATCCGAAGCCATGATCTGCGGAACAAAAACAACTGGTGGCCACATTTTAAAAATCGCTTTTTATCTATTGGCTGCTTCACACTATTGGTTTAGCATAATGTATGCAGTGATGTGCCTTCAATTACCAGAACCATACAAAACAATGCTGAACAACTCATATGCCCCCCTAAATGGAAACTCTGCTTTTCTGACCTTTCATAATTTGGTAAGCCAGCACCCAACATCTTCGGTGTTTGAATGGATAGTGTTTCATGTTTCTTGTGTAGCATATATACAATACATATACATTTTAATGACGCAATTGTTGGAGTTTTACGAGTTTACGACCCACATATTTTACCTTTGTAAATAACATCAAGTAATATTTAAAATACAGGTACGACTGTGCAAGCCTATACAAGTATATGTACACGTGTTTGTGTATTATATCGCCGGTAAATCGATTCTTAAAATTAGTAAGATCCAATTAGCGACAAATGCGAGTAAGAAATTGAAACATTAATATTTCTTTGTTAAGTACATGTTTAGCTGGAACGGAGTGCACACCTTACAATTGATATCAAAATTAAATCATTTTGGTATTTTGAAATAAAAATAAAAATATGGCAAAGTTTCACCTGTACAAATCAACGATTTTCGCTCGGGTTCACCATACTTTTGCATTGTGCCAGTTCCTCTATGGCATCTACTATGATCTATGCTATGTCGTTATTCCGGAAGGAGTTAAGCTGCCGTCCATGGTGAAAAAGGGCATGGGAGGAAGATCAAGATTCTTAACCTATTGGTGTTTGGTACGTGTAAACTTAAACGGCAGATTATTATTTTTTAAATAACGGTTTAAAAGGTTTCATAAAAATAACTCCGTGAAATTATTTTTAAATATATGATGAATATATGCATTTACTACATTTACAGTGTAAAAACTGATGAGTATGTTTAATCCTAAATCTCAAATTTAATGTAGATGGACGACAAGTATCTATTATTTTTTTTGGAAGTGATGATATATAGTGAAATTGACTAAACGTCACCACTTTTATTTTATTTTGTCAGTACATATACGCAAATTTAAAATGGCTGAATTTTGATATAAGGGCTTCTGCCCGATTTCAACCAAATTCGCAGGGAATGTTAAGAATGATCACCTAAACAACGTTTGTAGCAACGGTAGCAAAAAACGAGTGAAAGACTAGCAAAAACTGTGGAATATCACTCGGAATATCATCTAGCAAAGACTGTAATATATCATAAACACATCTAAACTTTTAAGATTTTTTTTTTGAAATGTAATGATGCAAAATCCCTTTTATCAAAGTATTGCCTTTAAAATTGTCTCGGATAAAGAAAATAGGGTTTACCCCCGCATACTGTATTTTACCAAAAAACCTTACGATTTTCAAAAAAACTAAAGCTGCGTTCTCATTTTACAATAGTATGTGTGAAATGTTAGCGTACTTACATTGTATATTTAGCATCGCACACATATGCAAAATCGGTCGGTTTTGCTGCGAACTCATGTCAAAATCGTCGCTTTCCAGAAATCGTTCCAATATGTGACGTTTGAAATAAGCTATAAAAGAATTGAATGTGTATATCAATTTTATTTCTTTGAATGGAATATAGTTTACTGATCTCTATTCTATTCATCGATGCATGCTAGGTATTTTGGTGTACAAGTAATGTTTCCTGTAATGCAATCCAACAGTTTGGAAATTATACGATTGCATAAAATTCTCAAAAATCATTCTATTTTACGTTGTTTTTGTTTTAAAAATGTCTGACGTCGATAAACATATACCAACGAAAATCAAAATATTTTATCAATACATAGACAAGTATAAGTAAACATTTGATTTTCTAGTATGCTTTTCCATCTTTATCAATTGGTAAATACCTCGGAATATATACTAACATTTTTTTAATTATTTATTTCAATGTTTGAAAAAGATTATAAAATTTAACTGTGTATCATAAAATACACATTTGTGTGTTTGGTCTTTGGTGTCAACAAACAACATCATTATCTGTCAACATCTCTCTCCGCTCATTTGGCGTCTCGTTTACTCTTAAATATTTTGGTTTTCTCTATTGTTTGGCTTGGGTCACACCTCACCAAGCACCTGATTCTAAACATATAATCATTATTTTGTATCATCGATTTACCTGTATTATAAAATAACACATATACATTTTTCTACAGGGAAACAAGTTTCTATTTATTTATGCTTAAAAACAAATAGTCATTGCAAATACATAACCTTGATTAAAGTACATTTCTCTCTCTATTCAAACCTACTCTTGCTTATAATCACTTAAGTATATAATATAGTCTTCAGACTTGTCAATCTACACGGCTATCACAATCACGAATCACAGACAAGTCACAAAGTGTACACATTACACACACATTTACACACGTTTGTGCGTATAGTAGAAAAACTGTGCATTAGACCTATCGCACATAGAGTGGACACGCGTACAAGCACAAAGTTCGACCATAAAATTAAAGTGTGGTAGTTAATAATGACCTTGGGAACAGCTGAACAATGGAACCGCGGAGTTTTCCTTTGCATTCGTACGCTTATGCATCTAATTGCAGCCGCGCATTTCTGGTACGCAATCTACTATGATTTTTCGTTTGTACGAATTCCGGCCGGTTCTTCGATACACGCAAATCCCTTTGGTGGAAAATTCAAGTATCTGACGTTCCTTGATGCGGTAAGCTGTTTTTGGGTGGAATAGAAATTTGCATTTTTTATTTGTGGTTGTCTGGAAATATATACTTCATTATTCATCAAATGTATCATAGGTTTTAAGTACTTTAGTCCAAAGGTCAAACATACAACAGATTTATTAATACAGGGGGCGATGACGAAGATTATAAGATTATTATGTTTTTTTTAATAAAAATAATTATTTTTTTGAAATAAAAAAATTTATATCTTCTTACAGATAATCCAAGCGTCTTATTTCACAATATGCCTAATCAACGACTTTGTGGGATCGAACGAGGTGGCTATCAAGCGTCCGCCGTTCATCCGTAAACTCAAAGACTACATTCTAGCTGCATTCGCTTTCCCGTTAGCCTTAAATGTAGGCATCACATTTTGGTCTCTGATGGCAATCGACCGCGAACTGGTACTGCCAAAGGCATTTGATGCGTTCTTTCCCAGGTAAACACACAGAAAATAATAATAATTTAAAACTATTAAAATCTTATTCTTAATTCTCGATTACACGTATGTAGCTGGCTCAACCACATTATGCACACAAACATTGTTGTCTTCATCGTTTTGGAGATGTGCACGTCTTTCCGTAAATATCCGTCTCGCAAGAGTGGACTCTTCGGTCTGTCCGTGTTCATGTTGGCCTATCTCGTTTGGATTCACATTATCAAACACTACAGCGGAGTTTGGGTATACCCCGTGCTCGAAGTGCTCGAATTTCCACAGCGTATCGTATTCTTCGCTGTGTCGCTGGTGTTCAGTGTCGGTCTATACTTTACCGGCGAGTTTGCAAACAACAAGATCTGGGCAGTCGAACTGAAGCAAATCAAGTCGCCTAAGAAGAAATCTAAGTAGATAAGAAAGAGAGTTTAGTATAAATGCTTTTTAATTTACATGCACTTAGGTAATTACCATTAGAGACATATTCGATTTGTTGTTTGAAAACCGTTCAAAATAAATTCTTGCACCGAATGGTTTAAGAATGTGGTGTTGTTAAAAATGTTGATCATTTTTAGCTTTATTCATAGATTTGTTATTGTATATTTTAAACGACTCAAGATATAATATTGTTACGAAACCATTTTTTGATATTTAACACATTTGCAATAAATACAATTTAATTAAAAGTGTAGATAGGTAAATAATCTATTTCTTATTAAGAAGGATTGAAGTTTTTCAATTGTCCAATTATAAACTTGGAAATAATAACAAAATACATATAATATTAATATTTTATTACATACAATTCAATATAGACCCCAAATTTGGCAAACTGAAGTACTATTTATTATTATTCTGTCTAATTTTGCTTTGCTCTCAAGAAGTTTAGATGCAATAGTCCAAGGATCTGTTGTCCGATGTCTTTGGTGTTGTCCACTTGCATCATTTGTCGACAAACCTCTTTGAATTCGCCGTTCTCGCTGCGCCGTATGATATTCTCAATAGCAGTGGCCGTGTTGAACAGGTTTGAGTCGACGTCCTCGCGAACACGCTTTCTGCTGGCCAGATGCTGTGAATCTCTGGATGACATTGTGTTTTTTTAAACTGTTTATATATTAAAGAGTAAATGTGATTTGAAATGTCTGGGTAGATATATAAAACCTAGATGATAAATGTGGTGATATTTTAAAACTACTGCTGCTACCAACAAATCCGTACGGTATTTTATATTTTATAAAAAAATAGTTGATTTTTTGGCTGCTGGGCGTCGCCACTTATTTGAATTAAGTCGTAAACCAAGGAGCAAAAGAGCGTAGGCATTTATGGTTATTGTTGATTTTCTCCTTCCACGTATCTTCTTTATATTATGATAATTTGAAGATGTAAAAGAAATTATGTTTTGTCCTTTCTATATAAATCGAGATATAAATTATTGGCAAAGGTAAACTTTATGGGGCGTTTTTTTTTAAATAATAAAAATACGCCGAAGTGTTCTGTTTTGCTTGCTGATCATTTACCTCCAACTTTATTTTTGCGCCAACCCCCTTCTATGACCTTTTTTTTGGATTTTAACTTTGTATGAAACTTTGTTATTTGAAGAACTAAAAAAATTAAAAGGTTAAAATAAATGATTTTTTTTTTAAATAACTGCATCATTAGATTTTACCCTAAAACTTCCCATTAGGGGAAAAAACATCATGATCTTTATTGTATATAGGTAAATAATTTGCTTACATTTTGCTTGTTTTCTTTCCGCTTTGGTAAATTAAATTCTTTAGCGCGCTGTAGCGCGTTTTTCTTTTGGCGTTTTTACTAAAAAAACAAAAACCAAATCTGAACAAGCCCAACGCCAACATATATTTTAAAGTAAAAGTTAAAATCTGACCATATGCGAACCCCTATTTTATGGAAAAATGTAATGATGCAGTTTTTTTAAAAATCATTTAATCAAAAATATTAATTTAATTTTTTTATTACTTTAAATAAAGAAGTTTTTTACAAACTTAAAAGTCCCAAAAAGTGTGATAGGGGGATTGGCGAAAACAAAAGTTGAAGGAAAATGATCAGGAAGCAAAACTGAACACTTTTGCATTTCTTTATTTTTTATTTTAATAAACGCCCCATAAAGTGTACCTTAGCCAAATTATATGTGATCGAAATAAAAATAGTCCTTATCAAAAATCTGAAATTCTGCTAAGGTACAGCCATTAACGCGAGGGAAATGTAAATGACTATGTTCTAATAATCGCCACTTCGTAGCCGCATTGCCTGTTCCGGAAACATCCATTATTGGCGCAATCTAATAATCATCAATCAGAACCCCACAAAAAACCCAAAATCTTGCGAATTTGTATTTATTTGCTAGGGCTAACAAAATCACATAGACACTGAGACACGTCGTGAGCTAAAAACATAGAACATGTATTTAAACTCAATGGCTAAAACTAGGACGAACAAGGAGAAAATACGTCAGAGAAGTCACTTTAAACTACTCGATTTACTAGATCTACAAACGTAACCTTAACACAATATGGGACAGAATTTGATATAAGTGCAAATTCGGTTGATTTATTATTAGACTATTAGTAATTAATAGAGCTAGTTCTATAGTATTATTATACGTTTATTATTAACATCAAAAAGACACATTTTGTCCTATACAAATGATATTGGGTTTACATTAATTAGTAGTTCAAATATTTTCTGACGAGCTAGTATCTTATTTTGATATGTTAAAATATATGGCAGTTTAGATAAAATAAGGTTGTAATACTAAACTAAATGTATATAAAAAATGCTGCATTCATTGTAGATCCATGCTCACATTTTTCCCCGTTTCGTGATATTACGGAAAAAGTAAATTACACTGTGGCTAAAACAGAGTAGTTTGTGGAATAAAAACATGACGGCAGACATATTTAGGTCCTCAATAACAGTATAGTATTAATATCATAAAGAAGTAAATAAAATAAAGAGTACAAATAAATAATTAAATATAGGGATTTGTAAATATATGCACAGCAGCTCGATATTTGTTATAGTTCGATAGCGTACAACCAAGAAGTGTATTTTAAATTGCATCTACAGATTTATCTTTTTTAAACCCATTTGCAAATCTTAAACAGGCTCTAAAGCATTGTTCAAGTTTTCTACAAATAATAGCACTGGAATTCGAAAATGTAAGATCTCCGTATAATAGGTGGGGTAAAGCTAATGACAAAACAAGTTTACGTCTAGTATGGTAAGGCAGATATTTATTCACTGAGCTAAGTTTTCTTAATGTATTATACACCTTACCACAAGCGACGGATACATGATTTTCCCATGTGAGTTTCTCATTAAAGATTATACCAAGATTTTTGGCCTTTCCAGAATATGGTCGTCATTTAAGCTTTCAAAGCAGGCCGATAACGTAACCTTACTGCAACAACTGGATGGTATATAGATGTGTACATCATCGGCAAATACCCTTGTGGAACTCCCGTGTATGTATAAGAATCTAGTGATTGTAAACACCGTTAATCTTCACAAACTTTCTTCAACCAGATAGATAGGAAAATATTAAATTGCACGATGAACTGGAAAAGCTAAACAGGGATTTAAGTTTGGAACACAGTGTTGAATGACAAATAGAGTCAAATGCTTTGCTAAAATCAAGCAGTAAAAGAATAGAAACTTCGTTTGCATCTAAGCATTTTTGAATGTCATCGGATACTTTAATTAAGGCAGAGGTAGTGCTGTGATGCTCTATAAAACCTGAGTGGACTGTGTTTTGAAGGTGGTGATTATGTAGGTATTTGATGATTTGGTTTTTAATAATGACTTCAAAAATTTAAAAAATTGTAGGAATAACGTTGATTGGCCGAAAGTCAATGAGAGAACTTGGAAATTTTGTTTTTGGCACTGGTAAGACAATTGATTTTTTCCATATACCTGGTATATTCCATGTCAAAGTAATGTTATTAAAGATATGGACTATGTAATTTACAACAAGCGATAAAATATTTTTTAAAAACTTTAGTGGTATTCCATTAAAACCTAATTTTATAGCGTAGACAGCACTCTGCTCATTTTCAACCCAACTGAGGTTTGATTGCAACAGAGAAAAATGGTCTGAAAAATCTTGGCTTATCTTGCTTATCAAACTACAACCGCAGACAAACTTGCTAAAAGAGTGGACATTGTAACGTAGGGTAAAGAATTATTGATTATATGTACTTTACTGGGAAATCTTTACAAATCTATTTGATCAAAAGCATTAAAACAAAGACAAATTGTACATGATATGTATATCTACCCTTATGTATACCAACTAAAAACATCCAAAATGTTACAGTATATCTTCAAATAAATAAATAATAATTATTATGATACACTGATATATCATATAAAAGTACTGTGTAGTTAATTCGTATTATTTTGCAAGCGTTATATAAGCTTACTTTATCAGTAAACAAAAATATATTATTCAGATATGACTAAAAAAAAATTCCATATTATTAGTTGAAAAATGAGTTGTTTATTTTGAATTCGTAGCTTTATTCAAACATTAATTTGAACATAATATAATTAATAAATATACCACATAATAATTTTAGTAGACATAACGAAACACATTTTGCATATATATCCAATAAAAACTGTAAACTTTAAAAAAATATTATGTTATATGCTCCTCCGGCGCTTTCCACGATTTTTATTTGTTTCTTAAAACTATTTTGATTATATTATTATGTTTATGTGTGTATTGTATAATTTGTATGGGATTAATAATTATCTTGCATTTTATGGTATTTTTTAGCTATACATCAACATATCTGTCTATAATACATTTATCTAAATATCTATAACATTAAATTAAGCTACTTTAATATATGTGTATATGTAATAAATGATACTAAACCGAACAATTATATAGCGTTAGTAGAGTTTGGCTGCTTTTCATTTTCAACGTGAAAACCGATAACACGATTCTTGGATATTGAAATGATTAACAAGAGTATACGCACGTCGATCAGTTATCTTGGCATCGTTTGAGTATGCTGCTACATAAGTTATATAATGGTTCCTTAATACGATTTACTCACATTTGTTTTTAACCGTTATCATGATTTGATTGGTCTGGTGGATTAGATAAAGAGCACTTACAAACACAGCGTTTGCCCTGGAAATTTAATTGAAATTAAAAAACGGTTTTATGTTGCAATTGAATAGAACATACTGTCCCTCCTTGAAGTACTCCTTGAGCGTGGTGCTGAATTTTTTAGAATACTTGACAAACTCTTTTTTGCGCAGCTCCACCGATTGCTTGCCCGATGAGCCCGGAATAAAACCCACCACCTCGTTAACGGCGTCCAGGAGCTTTTTAATGGCACTGGCTATTTCTCTGCAAGAGAGCAAATTTAAAAAATATTTAACACACTTTAGAAAAAAAGGTTAAAGTATTTTCTTACTTGATAGTCTCAAGAAAGGTTTTACGATCACTGATCTCATCGGGAATTCTACTCAGGATTCGCTTCAAGGACGCCGATTTCTTGTTGAGCTCCTGAAAGGCATCCTCACTTCGATTCAGCCGATATTCTATTACTGTAAAATAATAAAATATGTATTGTTTAATAATTTGGATAAAAGTTTGATTGGAATCACCTACAATCTGTTTCGGAAGCGCCTCCTTGAAGTCTTAAGATACTCTCGTTCATGTTTACGTTCAGGTCGCCCTTTTTCAGGATTCCCAAAATAATGTCGTACGTCAGACCAGGCTGAGCGTGCTCGGCCTTGGTCAATGCGGCACGTAGGGTTTGTGAAGCTGCGGCATCACGTCGTTCCAGCTGTAATTTTATCGGAATGTTGTAAGATAACGGTACAATAATGACAAAAACACAACCATTTTGGATATTATAATTAGCATATATTCGCAATTGCATTCAATAAACACATACACAAATTAGTATATTAGTATATTTAGCACGTTTCACTTTAAAATCACCCAATCTCACCAACCTAAATACAAATATATTTGCAAAAAATACCTTTGCACATAAAAATACATATACATACAAACCTAGCACACACGAAATTAATCAGCACTATTTACACACACTAGCAATCATAATTTACCTGTGACAAAATTGGGCGTAAGAGTACGGGCAGCACTAACGACGTAACTGGGGTGTCTTCGCCCATTGTCATTGCGTGAATTAGGCGCGTACGTTCGTTATTTTGTTACACTGCGGGTGTCAGCGTTTACCGGAGCACATCTAAAAGGATTACGCACCAGGATGACCAGGTAAAACCTCCAAAAATAATACGCGTACACACAAAAATACACACTTCTAAGCTGGGTGGGTGACACCTGCAGATGTCAGAGCGAGCAAAGAAATATAAAGAAAGATATATTCATGTTTAATTATGGCAATGTGAAGTTGTTAGCGATCTTTAGTACAAAAAGAAAACACTGCATTGCATGCATTGGTGTGTCGGTTATGCAGATTTATATTGAACGCACTCATTCGCGTGCAAAATAGTATATGTCAAAAGCACTCAAAACTAAATTATTATAACATTACATATATATTTTATATATTTATAAAAAAAGAACGCAAATCCGCCATCAGTAACAAAAATAAGACAATTAAGAATTAAAATATTTTCAAAATCCCACGACATTGTGCTGTACTGGTCTTAAACTTCATCTACAGAGGCAGATCTATAAGACAAACTACACCGTAGTAAAGTACCCATTCAAGCATGTAAGTACGAATTTAGTTTGGAGAACATCACACTCATGTCAGACAATCAGACATGTGTTAGGAGGGTTATTAATTATTTCAAAGTTCTTTGATATAGTTTTCTAACCTGTTGTTTTGGCTAAAAGTCCTGTCTCGATTTTATGTTGCCTCATTTCAAGAATACTATTTTCTGTCTTTTTTGTATTTTGTAATTACGATTACAATAACATCCAAGGTGTTTTTGCAGGAAGGAATTCTACAAGCCAGACGATCCCGTCACTGATGATGAGGATGAAATAGAACCGGAGGGCGTACAGTTGTTCGTCGGTGCTGTGGCTGATGTAGTGTTAGAAGATTCCGATGGAGATTCATTTGTGTTCAACGAGGACGACATCGATTCCGACACTGGTTCAGAATCGGACGATGATGCATTTGTAGATTCTGATGAGGGTCAGATATACCAACGAAACTTTGATCAGGAAGAGCCATGCGAGGAAGACGATGAAGTGGTTACCGCCATCATTGCGGCCACAAAGAAAGTTCGTGTTCATCCACCTGACATAATCACCGAAGACTTTGTTGTGGACCTGTCGTTTCACCCAGAAGAAGATCTGCTTGCAGTGGGCACAATCACAGGAGACGTTTTGATCTACAAGTACTCAAACGATGAGAACACACTAGTGAACACCATCGAGGTTCACACGAAAGCGGTGCGTGACATTGAGTTCAATCCCGATGGCTCAACACTATTCTCGACGTCCAAGGATAAGTCTATAATGCTGTCGGACGTGCACACGGGCAAGCTAAAGAGATTCTATGACAATGCACATGAGGTACCCGTCTACAAGTTGCATGTGATCGATGAGAATCTTTTTGCCACTGGTAATACTCGAGGATACATTGTAGGACATTTTTTTCTTTATTTATATCGTCTCTTTTATTTCAGGCGATGATGATGGTACTGTTAAACTCTGGGATCTTCGTGACAAGGACACGAAACCAATTTTCTCATTAAAAGAAGTGGATGACTATATTTCCACAATGCTAACGAACGAATCGAAAAAACTTCTGTTGACTACCAGTGGAGATGGATACTTGACAGCCCTTAGCATTGGTTCCAGGTGAGCTGCCACACATAATTATTTTTTCATAATAATATTTTTATATATTACAATTTAATTTCCAGAAAAATGTACGTTCAATCTGAGCCGTACGACGAAGAGCTAACGTGCATGGGACTATTCCGTAACGAGTCCAAACTTGTGGTGGGCTCATCGAAAGGACGTTTCTATAACTACAACTGGGGCGAATTTGGAATTCACAGTAACATGTTTCCAGGTAAATATAAATAATCCAGTTTCAAGGATGTTTAAGTTTAAAATTATAAGAGATTATCCTACATTTTGGGCTTTCATGTGGGGCCGTGTGTTCTTTATTTTTGCCCTGTTATCATGTCCTCATGAATTTTTAGAAGTTGTTAGGTACCGAACTTTGTATGGGCAAGCAGAGCCATTGAAAACTTTTAACCGTTTTACATAATAGTTTGTTTTATCATCTCACAAGACGCATTTTGGCGAAGTGTTAGGTCAAAACCTAATTAATTATGTTGTTAATGTATTATAGCTATTTGTCCATGAGTAGGATCAGTGTTTTTAAGATAAAAATATAACTATTTCCTCAATTCAATGGGTACGACTGTTCACAATCTATAATTGTCTGGGAAGCTTATTATTTTTTTGATGGCATATTTTAAAATGCGTTGGTAGATGTTAAATCCATGGTAATGTGGATTCTGTCAATTTCTGAGGACGTTTTCAAGTTCGATGATATTAAATTCTTGTTCCACAATAAAACATAATATTAATATATAAGATGGATTTTAATCAAAGATCAAACAAATCAGTTTGTATGATTTTGTTATTGTTCATTTAAAAAGTATTACTTGACCACCTAGACTGCTCAAAATTGGTATGTTTGATATTCATATATTCGAAATATTAATATTTTTGAGCATATAGTAAAATATGGCTTACCTTTTCGCAATCCGAGAAGTTGACTCAAGTTTCTACAGAGGAAGTTAAATTGTTGGAAAAACATTTAAGTGTTATCTGTTACTGTCCGTCTCTTTTCTCGGTAAGGTTGTAGATTTCCCTGTCAAGGGCAATCACACCTGGTAGGATTTCCAATATCAAGCTGGATCATACTTATATTTTTTGATCAATGCAAATGGTTCCTTAAAGATTAATCTCTGATGTTTCATTAAATTTAAGTACATCCAAAAATGTATTACTTTAAAGAAAAAGATTTTTAGAATAGAATACTTGGTTTTTTCTCTTTTTTTCGTTTATTTCAAAATAAATAAAAAAATAAGTGTCAACTAACGTAGGAGTCCTTTTATAGTATTATATTGTTTCATTTTTAAAAGAAATATATCAAATTAGAAAACTTCATTTCAAACCATCATTGCCAATCGCCAATATATTTCGATATCTCTCTTTCATAAAAGCATTCTTAAATGGTTCCGCACGCTAATCCTATCCTCTCTCCTCCCCTTTACTTATATAATTATACCCACTCTCACCTAAATGTTGGCCAATTTCCATATGACCTGAGTTTGGTGGCATCTAAACAATACCCAGAGATTCGATTTTTTGGTTAATCTACGCTTGTGTCATCCTAATATATTATAAAATTGTTTGTATTTCACAGGACCAAAAAGCCCGATGAACCTAATGCTGCCCATTACCGAACGCATTGCCATCATTGCCGGCGAAGAGGGCATTCTTCGTGCCATGCACTTGGTGCCCGGTCGCAATTTGGGCGTCGTCGGTCAGCATTCGCTCGGCGTTGAGGCCATGGACATCAGCAACAACGGTGAGTTCGTTGCGTCTAGCTCGCATGACAATGACATTAAGTTCTGGAACATAAAATACTTCGAGGAGTTCGAAGACATCAAGTACAATGAGAAACACAACAAAGTCAAAGAGCAGCGCCACAATTTGCCATCGTCCAAGGAGGGCAATGCCGGCGATTTCTTCTCGGACCTTGCCTAAAAGATTGAGTAGCGCCAGAGCAGCACATCGCACCGTTCTCGCTGCGTTGGTATTTTGCAAACAACTCACGAGCTGTAGAGCCGAGCTATACCCACATCCATATACAACCATATATAACTTTACTTATTCTTAAAACAAACAAATATGTACTTTCTATTATTTTAAATAATTATTTTTGTATAAATTCTATGAATATTCTATTAAAAACAATTATGTTAAACAGAACGTGTGAAACCAACAAAAGTGTAAATTACTTGAAATAGATTGTTTTTCTTCTATTTAGGAAAAGTAAAAAAAACTTTTTAAAAGTATTATATTTAGTTTGGGAGAGGTGTATTTTATATGCGTATTTTATTGTGCTTTAAGGATGTTTTTGAATTCAGTAAAGTACATAAAAAACTCTTGAGATAAAGGACTAACTTAAATCATTTTTTTTAGTTATTATTAGTTGCTTTATTTTTATTTTGTACAATATGTTTAAACTTTTCTGGAGTGTTGGTTAATGCGACACTCTAGATTCAGACAGTCGTAGGAGATAGCACATGCGCACAAACATGAATTTATTCATATAATAATTTATATACAACTTCGTGTCATCACCGCCGCGTCGGGTCTACACGAAATCTTCCGGCTGCAATGGTATATAAGAGATGGTTGATGGCTGGAACAATCATTGTGGATATTTGTGCTTATCGGTGTGTGGCAGCACGCTGTGTCCTTGTGGCTAACTGGCTGAATTACTTCAAAGAATATAAAATTATAGTTATATTTGTTATTTAAAATCAAGTTAAAGTGAGTGTAGTTGCTGCGTTTAGAATTTGCCTTTAGAGGAAGATTAAGGGATATTTTAAAATTTACAAGTGGAATACCATACAAAAAAAACTAAAAACAGGTACGATTTTAATTGTGTTTTATTTATTTAAATAATCGCAATAAATTAAACATGTTTTTTGGTAAAATTTACATATGTATATTTTTAATTTATTGAGGAAGGATTTATGTAATATAATAATAATATTGAACTTGATTTGTTTTTTGATTGTAAATTATATATTTTTGAAATCTGTCTTTTAACTTCACTTGGTATATATGACTAAACTACGGTTTTTGACACCTTTTTAACCAACTTCCACTTAACTGAACCAGCTTAAACTTGACATATAGACTCGTTTGTACGAGTTTTAAAAAAATTAAAACATAAAATAAAAGTATATATATACTCGAAAATTTTGTTTTTAAAAAATAAATTTTGTCAAAAAAAATTTCAATTATCTATATAACTGTTTTCAAATTTGATTTTGATGATATTTATGTATTTACCTTTGTTAAAAACCTATATTTAAGAATTTTAGTAAAATTATATAATCTTTTTTTGTGGATTATGTTAATTTAAAAAAAAAAACACAATTTACGTACATATATATATATTTACAGATATATTTGTTTTAGTTTGGAAGTTGTATTACATATTAAATTATATTCAAAATTTCTAATAATATATAAATAAATCTTTGACGTTTTTTTAGTTTAATGTTATTTTTTATCTATATAAATTTATTTATATTTATGATCATTACAAAATTTGTCAAAAATGTTTATTATTATCATTTTATTATAAGTTTAAGTAAATAATTGAAAAATATTATTTACTCGGTGAAAACAGTTTTCTTGATTTTTTGTAATAATTTGAATGTTAAAAGATTTAAATAATCTGGTGATTTCATTCCGTGAGTTTTTATGGATTTGTTTTTTTAAGGTGTTATATCATATGGGACATTAATTAAAAATATATATGTAATAATATATTTTTAATTTGAATATATCATTTGTCTCAAATAAGAGGTCTACAACCACAAAAAAAACAAAAGTAAAAGCTAAATTATAAGTTTTATAAATTTCATCGATAATGTAACGACTTTCGTTTTTTTGTTGTTGTTTGTAGACCTCTGATTTGAGACCGAAGATTATAGATATTTCTCGTCATTTAGCGGTAATAAAAACTTTTAAAAAATCTTTAAATTAACAGTAAATATCTGATATCCGATCGCTCCACTGTTATATGAATTAAAATTTAAATCCAGAAATTATATAGTTGTATTGACTTTTATCTAGCATTTCTAAACTTAAAAAAACATGACATTCAATATGATATTCATTTAAAACATCTTTAAACACCATTTTTGAATCTTCTTCATCTTTTTTTTATAGAAAACTTTGGTTCTAAAATTCTAAAATGCCAAAAATGCTATATTTTAGCATTTAAGGCATGTCAGGATTTAAGAACATGTCTTTTTATTTGCATAAATAGTGTTAAAAAATTTCTAAAAGGTAGGTCTAAAACACTAATTTACAATAACAGTAATATCAAACATCAGTTTAATTAAATATATTCTAAATAAATTTGATTAGGTATAATCAAAATTATATAAAAAACCTAATTAAAAATAAAAAAAAAAATTTGAACATCGCGCATATTTATAAAAATAACAAAAAACTCTTTTATTGGGGCAGATTATACTTTCTGCATTTATGTTATTAGAGCATCTTTTTTTTCTGAGTGAGCACTGTGCCCAAAGGTGCCCATTATATTATTTTAGGAACACATTCATTTTATTTTAGGTTTTTTAAATTTTTTTTTTTTGAGAAAAAGTGCGATTTATTTTTAGTCTTAAAAAATACAAAAAATTGTATTCAAAATAATAAATTTTGATACAAAACATAATCTTGTGTAAAAATTTGATATAAAAATGTCTTCAATAAAACTTTTCTTCTGTACTCATTTTTAACTTTTAGTAAATTGCTCGAAGAATATAAGTCCAATAATAAGCATATATGGTATTTGCATTTCTATAAATAAAATTAAATTATAAAATCGTTTCCGCAATTTTAGGTTTTGTGTTATGTGTACATTGTATAAATATCTATAAATAT